>JAODLC010000043.1:2063361-2095426 GCA_026781145.1 Hippopotamyrus pictus | reverse complement strand
TTTAACAACTCTGAGCTATTAGTTAAGTTCTCCCCAAGCGAGCTTGATGGGCCAAATGGCCTCCTCTCGTTTGTATACTGTAGTTCTTATGTTCTTATCTGTTGATTGAGGTTTATGTATCAGCTTATCTACTTGAATTTAGAGAAAACTGATTGTATGAAAGAGTAAAGGGACCATCCTGGAAGTGGAAAGAAGGAATGTTTTGGTTTTTCATTGAAAAGCCGTGTGGCAGGTTCAGTAACAACAGCAACAATAACATTTATAATGATAAATATTATATATTATTATAAATTTATAAATGTATTATAAATGTGCAATATACTTACCGTGCAATATATTCCTGTATACTTTTACTTTTTCTGCAACTTTTGGACAAAGGTAATTTAAGATTCCTGTACAGAGATTTCCTATTTTATTTTATTTTTATACATCGTCGATTAATGTGTGGGATGCTTATCTCATTCTCAGATGTTCTCTGAAGAAAGGGGAAGAAGCTGATCAAGGACATTTGTCTAATATATGGGATACTGATCTTATCCAAAGGAAGAGGGGAACGTGTGGATCATGGCAACTTGTCTTATTATTTTTGATTTAAACCGCAAGCAACATTATCCAGACAAAATTGGAGATTTGAGAACGCATCACCTGAGGGGAGGGGTGAGCCCGGCCAGCTCGTCCCCTGCCCGCACGTAGTGCCTGAAAATTAGTATAAAGGAAGGGGGAGATCCCGGTGTTGGTTGGGGCTCAGCCGTGAGACAGAGCGTGCATTGCCCGGCACTTTCTCAGGACTCAGGTGTTGGTCTCCTGCCAGGACTGACAGGGCTCCCCAGTCTAAGAGTGAAGGTGGGTGATGATGTCACGTCCGAGTGTGAGTAGCTTTGCAGTGTCTATGTAGTGATTCGATCATTATTGGGATTAATTATCATTGCATGAGAATCACAATAACAATAATATCAATTTGTACTTTCCATGTACGCATGTTTTATTGTCACTTTCATATATACATATAATCAGTTGTATTGGCAGTTTTATTATTGTTTATGATATATAATATTATTTGATATCACTTGTAATATGAGGCCATTTGCTTTGCCTTTGATCCAACATCTTGGTATTGTTGTTAATGCGAGGTTATTTTGTATTACTTGTAATAAAGCGTTTTTGAAGTGAACCCCAATGTGCCTGTTTGTTCCTTTGAGAGCCCTACATCCCCCTCACATCATCTTAAAACACCACCAGTGAAAGTGAGTAATCGCCGCTGTCGACACATCACAGCTCACAACAACCAAATGTGTCCTCTGCATTTAACCCATATGTGACATAGCAGTGGGCCACTATTATTTAGCAGGCGGGGAGCAGGGCTTGGGGGCGGTACCCTAATGGTACCTTACTGGTCGGGAATTCAAACCCGCAATCTTTCAATCGCAAACACGCTTCCGTAACCATTCGGCCACCGCTGCCCCCTTTTTATGGTATAAAACACAAACACTTTCCGTACTTAAAAAGTACGCCTGACTTTCTCACTAGAATTGCTGCCTTTAAGAACATGCTGCCCATTTGATATTTGGAGGTGAGATGAGGTTTATGGGATTGCAGAACAAGGAGGTATGTAACTATAACATGTTTCTGGGACCATCTATGCATATTTTTGCATTTTGTATTTGCAGCTCAAAAATGAGATGAAAAGTCAATTGTTTATTCAGCAGGAATTATCATAAAACTACCCAACACTTTTTTAAGGAGGCCAGTTGTCTGAAATTTCTCTTTTGAATATATTTTACTCATCAGACATGAACTAAACTCCTCTGGAAACATTCCAGAGTCTCTCGAAATGTAACTTATACCTCACTGCGTCTGAAGACGAATAACCAGCATTTAAATTTTGTTTCCATTCTGGCTTGTAATCCTCACCTCCTTGCCCCCCCCCCCACCGGTTCCTGAGCAATAGGTCACAAATAACATGTGGTTCCTGTCATTTGTGTCCTCGGCTAGAATAAAGAACGAGCAGCCTTCAGAGACACGTGTGAGATGGTGCTTGGAGGGATGCAAGGATCTGTGTGGTCCAAAGGTCATTTTACGGGGTCATGTTTTTATTTCCCACGTTGTATTTTATTGTCAGAGATGCATAGGGCATCGCTGATTAACATGGCCTTTGGCCGTTATGGTCACCATCTTAATTATAGCCGGTTCCTTGTCAGTAAGGTACACAAATCTATTTCTGCGTAACGTCCAGCAATCCATCCTTCAGCCGCTCATCCAGTGCAGGACTGCATGGAGCCGGGGGCTTATCCAAGGAAGCGTAGGGTGCAAGACAGGTATAGGATGCAGGTCCGCTGCAGGGCCGGTGTGCACACACACACACACACACACACACACACGTATTCATATCTTTATGGGGACTCACCATTCATTTCTTTGGGTGTAACTCCAGTCCCAGCTATGACAACCTTAAGCCGTGAGGAGTCAACAAAACTGGTAAAACACCATAGACCACTGGCTCATGACTCATAACAGTACTAATAATGCTTTTAATCACTACTGTGCTGGGATTAATGCGGATCAAGGGATGCGATCACTTCTCATTGGGTTAAACCCGTAAGAGTGCTGTAATCACACCTACCATGCGTTTTCCAGCCTTTTCCGTTCACAACTTCAGCTGGTGTACAGAACACCACTTCAAAGTTGAAACTGTCTTTTTATTTGAAATAGAACGGCTTCCTTTTCATGCTTACATAATAGCTAAAGTGCAACAGATTCCAGAGTGCACTAGATTCAGTCTTGCCAGAAGGACAATTTAAATAAGCCATATTTCTTGCATTCTGGGCCCTTCGATGAATTGAATTCCTAATTGGATCAGTAACAATATGTTCATTAATTGTAGACTGCCCCAGTTTATATTAACAGTGCAGCCTGACAGTGAGATTTATTGGGCCTGTGTGCACAGATCTTGTTTCCCAGCTCAGTTGCTGCAAGGAGCCATTCATGCATCGCAAATAGCACTTATTCAGCTCCCAAGGTTGTTCAAGGTCGTCGCCTTTGTTGGTCAAAACAATAATGACAAACTGCTATACTTTAGAAAAGTAATAGATTAGACGTAAGAAGAAGAACATTAGACACAGATGCAATTCACAATGTGGAGGCAAGCAGCCTGTGAATGGTGCCTTTTCTCACCGGGATGCTGGCGACACGAGCACTGCGCAGGCGACACGAGCACTGCGCAGGCGTGATTCATGGCTGCCATACCTAACAGCTCCCTGCTTTGGAGGCAAATATTTACCATGTGATTGAAAAATCTAATGATCATGGAAATGGAGGAGAAGCAAGGTAAGTATAGGCCACACCCACAACTCTCCTATTTTAACAGTGACCAGAACATTCCGTGACATCATCACAGTTATAGAGGTGATTACTGAACATCTGTGACCCATTCGGGGTAAGCAATTGGGAGTTGGATGGATGGCTTATTGAAGAATACTAATAGCCTTTTAATGAATTATTTACAATTCGAGTATAGACTTTGAAGGGATTTACCTACAGAACTCCGGGATGCAGGATCTGGTTACTCTGGCTCGAAAAGGGAGACTAGGACATTTATAACTCTTTACAAAGCCATGGACCTGGCTATCTGCCTTCAAGCACCAGTAACAACACATCCTGCAGAAAATTGTATGTACATGTGAAAATACGCTTAATATACACAAAGCACTGAAACGAGGTATATAGGGTGTGTAGGACCAAAACAGGCCACAAAATAAGGAACAAGAAGTATGTTTGGGGGTCATCTTTACCTTACTAAATAATCAAAGCTAAAGAGGACTAATTATTTCATACCCTAGAGCATGTCCATGAAGCACAGAGGACACCACATACTGGATGCACACAATCCAATACTCCGGAAAACTGAGAGATGCCCATTTACTTAACTACTTGCCTTCGGACTGCGGGAGGAAGGGGGAGAACCTGGGAGAATTCAGCACGGACATCTGGAGAACATGCAAACTCGGTACATACAGAGCTGAGGATGAGAAGACAACTCAGAAGCCCGGAGGTGCGATGTGACAGTGATACCCAGTGAGTCAGCACGTCGCCCACAGGTATTGTTATAAAAGTATCGTTAAGCACTCTACTTGGGACTAATATCCAGTGCTGTCTCTTGGTTCAAAATGTCCTAAATGCAGAGAGGGAGGGGAGCCAATAGAACTGCTGTGGAAGCCAGGTGTCAGCCAATCAGAAAACACCAAGCCACGGTTAACATTATAGAGCATCTCAAGAAGCAGATGGAGGTTGCTGAAAGTGATGTCATTTCAGAGCTAAGACTGGTGTTTTTCTGTATCTGCAGAGTATTTCCAACAAAACTGCTCTGTGCTTTGAAGGTTCACCTTGGACAAGCCGCTGGGCAGGAGCCACCGCTCCGTGTGGGATGTTCATGTTTGCAAAGGCTGTGTGTTCTAAACTGAGTCATTACAGGTTCTGCCATTCTGTCCTTTCTGTACCAGACTGTGAGAGAGGTTCCTGCTTGCAGAAAGCAGTTAGTGTCCTGGTCTTCTGCGTGTCCTCGCAAACCTTTGCTGCCTTTCCGTCCAAGTCTCTAAAGTTCCCTCAGGTACCGTTTATGTAATCGTTACGGTATAATAAAGTCATGTCAGGCATCTAATTTAAAGGCCCTGATCAACCTTGTATTGTTCATTTGCAAGCACATGTAAAGTCTTGAAAAATGTCAGATGGTACACGATTCATTATATTTCAGATTAAATGTACTTACTGGTTCATATGATGACCATGTGGATGTCTTTTGCACATTTATTTTAAGCTCTACATGTTTTTCATTCCTTTTATCTAATCAATGTTTGGACTTTCCTTGCATTTTCTTTCTTTGATCACTGCCTTTCACAAGAGTCCCTTTGATAAAGTAGCATCTTGTGGACATTCATGCCGAAATTTTGCCAGCTGTAATAGACTACAGCCAGGGCTGAACTGACATTTTTGCGGTGGGCCAATAAAGATGTGGCCTCCTAAGTTTACTGTGAGAGACCCCACGGGCGATTTTTAAACCCAGGCCGTCCTCCGGCTCCAGCCCAATCTCTGCGATCTTCACCAAGACCATGCAGTGGTTAGATAACGGCTGTGTCCAAATTCAGGGGCTGCATCCTTCTAAGGCTGCATTCAAAGACCAAAGGCATCACAGCAGCGCGACAGGGCTGTCCCGTTTCGAAGGCCCCTTCAAATGCGGTCTACAAATGTATCCTCCTTTTGCCAACACATCCCCAGATTGATTGCGTGGCGGTAAAGGGGGTGTGTCCCAGCTAGAGAATAGGGGCGGTGCTTCGCGTCACAAGGGCAATGGCGGGAACAGCTGCTGATACAAAGAGGAAATAGGAAATTATCCACAGGCTAGCCCGTCACATTTGACAGGGCTTTCTGTTCGAACTTTGAAGAACGCAGCCTACAAAGGCTACACTTTCGTAGACCGTGTCCTGCGCAGGATGCAGCCCCCGAATTCAGGCACAGCCAGTGTGTGGATGGATGGCGATTTATTAATTTGCAGTGATATTAATTGATTATTCTAAGAGTGACTTGTAGGGCCGGCAGTGGGTTATATACCCCGTTAGCAGAAAGTCACACTGCACAGCGAGTCCTAAAGAGGGCTTATTCCTGGGCATACAGATGGGGCGTGATGCCGTCACAGTCTCCGGCTGCCAGCAACCACACATCTGTCTGTGTGATGTCACTGCCGAGAGCCAAAGCGTGAAATGACTGACTCACTTCAGCGACGCGAGCCCGCTGGGACGTCAGGCCGCAGTGAAAACCTTCCCCGGAATTTTCCCCTCCTTTCCCCCTAAGGCTACCTACGTTTCCATGACACCCCCATTTCTATAATGATAAGTCTATAATACTAACATTACTAATTAATGTCAAACTGAAAAATATCAGCTGGGACTTAATCATGAGCTGGCAGTTATCTGGCACTCGAGTTATTTAATCTTAATTTAAATTGTCTTAATGATTAGAAAAATTGTCAAAAACACATACCATTTTTCTTTATACAGTAAAATACTAAATATTGATTGGTAGGGCTGTAGTGGTACACAAAAGACATGGTTCGGCACAAACCTCAGATTTAGGTTCTGTGCAGCAGGGAAAACAGAATTTGCTTAGAGATCATTAATTATTGAAAATGCAAACACAAACACGATTAGGAACAGTTGCTTCTGTCACCGTGTTTGAGTAACAATCCAGTGTTCTCTACTACTGAGTATGGTTGCACATTTGTAGTGATATTTTAGCTTGGTCTGAAATTCCTGGCAAAAGCCCCTTAAATGCCACGGAGAGACGTCCTTACAGAGGCTGTTTCTGCCTTTCTCCAGTCGCACACACGCTCGGATGACGATGCCAGCAAAATATAACAGAGCCGACAGACAGGTTCAGTCTTATCAACTACTCACTCTCCATTGTTGGCGTGATTTATCAAGAAACCCAAATTTTCCCAATCCGCAGATTACGACCAACTGTAGCAAACTCAAAGCCACAATTAGCATTACGGTTTCTATGCTGAACAGCTACTTGTAAATGTAGGTTCTGCCCATGTCAATAGATGTATTCATTTGTTTTATTGTGCGTACTGAACCGAAAATGATGTATCAAAACAGTAGACAATGAATACATGTACCGTTAGGGCCCTAATTTAATACCATTAACAGTTACAAACAAAAAAATGAATAAAACTGTGCGCTTTCTCAGAATACCATTTGATGAATTTGGCCGTAGACATTTTAAAACCAACGGCTTTGGTGTGATGGATACCAGCTTTGAACTAATAAACAGCGACGTGGTAAAAAGTGAGGCATCGTTCAGCGATGGGCTCCGCACACACAACCACAGCCTCTGTGTCGCCTAATTTCTCGTGCCAAACAGAGAGATCTGGGCAGACGGCCACCGTCCCCCCTGTCTTTGCATCTGCTTCCTGCTGTAACTGGGGAAGCTGCAGGAAGCTGCAGGAAGCTGCACCCACCCGTCCGGATCACTGGAGTCTCGGGGAGCCTTGGAGGTGACTGCATATCAAAGATCAGGTCAGGGTGAAGGACACCCCAGAAAGTGCAGGGCAGCCGACAAGTCAGGGTGAAGGACACCCCAGAAAGTGCAGGGCAGCCGACAGGTCAGGGTGAAGGACACCCCAGAAAGTGCAGGGCAGCCGCCCCCTGCTTGGTTACTGGCATTCCATTCTGCAGATTATACATAACAATCAGTTCTTTCACTTTACTTCAATCAGAAGTCTGAATGTGGCCTTTTATAATTATCACCCCCGAGATAGACTTCAACCTGGAAATAACTTCTTTAATTGCATTTAAAAAGCATTAAAAGTGCAGGTGTGTCTTCTTAGTCATCCGCCGCTTGGGCTCGGCTGCCGTGTGACGGGACCATTAAATGCGACAAGATCAGGAGCTGAGTGGCAGCCAGACCCCATCTTATCTGGATGTTTGAGTGACTGCTGTTACTGATCCAGCAACAGAATCATATTTTTGCTGTATTTGTACACAGGTGTGGGTACTAATTGGATATTATCATTGGGATGACATTTAATTAACTTCCTGAATTAATAGAGCATCTATTTTAGACTTTTAGTTGATCAAATAAGTAATGCCTACCCTGACAATTAAACAATTATGACATCGGTTCCTGTCACGCTGTGAGTACGCTGCCTGTTTATGCCATTCCAGCATGGCATCTTCTCTGTGCCCTTGTTGGCCAGCAGAGAGCTTCCCACACCTGAACACCCTGGACCTGGCCTCCTCTGCTTCAGAGGAAAAGCCCAGCGTGCATGAGGTCACCACAACGACCACACTGAGAAACCTGCTGAGCTCAGGCAGCTCCTCTCAGGTTTATGCCCGAACATCACCGCCCCCCCCCCATCTAAGGAATGGCAGGCACCAATTTGAAGGAAAAGGCTTTTTAAAATGATATGTTTTTAAACACTTTCTGGGTGAGGGATTTGAATCTGACCCCTCTACTGTGTGAAGTTTGCATGTTTACCATTTTAAATTAAGGCTCCATTTTGCAGCTGATAAATGGTTATTGTTCATAATTGTCTATTAATGATTTACAAACTGCTACAACATAATACTAAAAAACCTAAAAAAAAGTAATAACCTGATTATAAAGCATTCATAATGTGACGTCGTGCATGGGAAACATGGGATTTATTCCGGATACGACACACTCAGTAGCACGAAACAGAGACGATGTTAAAACGCTAATGACCAGACTGGGGAGACGTTCACAGAAAAGCACTTAAATACATTTGACTAATTAAACACAAGTAGAAACAGCTGATAAGAAGAAGATTTCACACGATGTAAATGAGGGGGCGTGGCGCACAGGAGGATCGGAACGATCGGGTCATGACACATAAATGCTTTTTTTGGAGTAGTGGTTTTGTAAAGTGGTACCACAATTACACGATTCATTAATGATGAACGAACATGAGATTAACATATAAGTACATTAATTAATAGAATATATAAATAGTGGTTTGTTCCCATGTCTTGTTTTACTTGAGCAAACCTACTTATTGGTTCAATAGAACTACAATTATCAATATCTGGTAAATAGATAATGATTATGTACACTGGAAAAGTGTCAAAGAACTGCCCTGCGTTACTTGAAATACTCTAGTTCTCTGCTGTTGTATCCCAGCTATCAAATTATACTCCATAATGGGCTGCACCCTTCATGAAATACATGACATTTGCGTAACAGAATTACCTTCAAAGGTCAAACAGAACTGCCCTACAGCAGACTTTAGCCAATGAGATACACAGTATGTAACATCTCATGCAGTCAGAAAGGATAGGCATTAGCGCCACTGAAAGAAAATATTTCAGGAAATATTATATTTCAAAATGTTATTTTATGTAGAACAAATTGCATATTTTATTTTTGTCCAATATGACAACACTTTAGTTGAGGGGCTCAGATAAGATATACTATTATGCTCTTAATTAATTATAAACCAACTCTTACTTACTGTATTAACTAAGTCTTAGTTACAAGCACATTACTGATTATGTATTTAGCAGCAAGTTGTTGAACTCAGTGTTAAGATTAAATTTAGTTTATCATCTCTTTATAGTATACAATATCTTTATCTGCGTATTAAATATTGGTAACTATGATTCTAATGACCCAATAAGTAGGTTTGCTCAAGTAAAATGAGATGCAGGAACTTACCACTTTTAATCTATTCTATTGATATCTAATGAATCGCAATGCATCTTTTATCCTGAGGATATACAAAATTTTTTCATGATTTGTACTACAGTAGTAACTGAGTTACTACTAAGTTACTTAGGAACCAAGTGCAGCCAAGTTGATGTAGCAGAGCATCAATGGAACCACACTAACCACTATACTAAAACTACTATACTATACTAACTATACTATACTATACTATACTATACTATACTATACTAGCGAGTTCCCCCTATGTTTGTGTGGGTTCCTCCAGGTCCTCTGGTTCCTCCCTGCAGTACCATCCCATTCCCGGTGTCCCTGGCCTTGTGTTCCCCCTAGCTGGATAGGCTCCAGGCCCTCTGGTTCCTCCCTGCAGTACCATCCCATTCCGGGTGTCCCTGGTCTTGTGTTCCCGCTAGCTGATTAGGCTCCAGGCCCTCTGTTTCCTCCCTGCAGTACCATCCCATTCCGGGTGTCCCTGGTCTTGTGTTCCCGCTAGCTGGATAGACTCCAGGCCCTCCCTGTGCTGAAAGTGATTGAAAAATGGAAAACAATACATTCGATACATTCAATACATTCAGCATAATGAATGTCAAAGCTACACAGAGGAGGAAATACATCTCCTATGATTTCATTTGATTTTAGTAAAATGATGAATTAAAATTAATTAGTTTTCTTGATATTTCTTGATATTATCTTGAGAAATTGCAGTATTCACATTATTCGTCACGGCAACGGATTAATGAAATTTACAGCAGATTTTTCCAGCGGTCTTATACATTCCCATCTCATCTTCACATGGCTCTTCTTGCTCCATGGTCACAGGCTCCTGCTCATTTTGGCGCTTCCTGAGATGTTCCCAAGCTAGCTGGGAAATGTGACCCCTGTAGGACATCCTGGGACTTTCCGAGCTCTCGGCCCTGCGGGACCGGCCTGGGGGACCTTCCTCAACCGCTTTATGCGATGCTCAAACTACCTCAGCCGGCTCCTCTCAATCCGAAAGAGCAGTGGCTCTATTTTGAGGTCCCTGGAGATCTTCAACCTCCTCATCCTGTCTCAGACAGTGAGTCCAGCATGCTACGTCTAGGGTCGTGATGTAATCAGATGTTGGACAGAACGGGGAACACAAAGGGATAGAGGGTAATGGGACGTGAAGGACAATGACAGCGATGTGTTTTAGGTATATTGTGACAAATGGGGAAGCTGAGTACCAGGGTGAACTTCAGGAGCGACATCAGCCAAATTAATAAACAAAACAAGTGAGCTTACAAAGTGAACTCCAGCTAAACAAAAAGAAAAAACGAAACCACAACACAATCGCTAACCTAACTTCCTAACTAGCCACAAAAACAGAGACAAAGAGATTAAATAAATGGCAACCAGTCCCTCCAACCTTTACACAAGACCATTTATACAATATTTAAGCGAAGCGACCAAGTCCAAATTGGAATCCAAAAGAGGTAGTCACCAGGAGCCCGAAACGAGATACACCGAAAATCAAACACAAGTAATCACAAACAGGCTAAGACAAGAGCCGCAAAAAGCTTTCACCTCGATGGTTGCCTGGATTGCAGCCTTTCATTCAGGAGACCCCATGCAAGCAGAAGAAGGCCTCCATCTTCGGGCTTCTGTCACACCAGGAGTCCAGGATCACCGCCATGACCGAAGCCATCAGCTGTCTGATGGAGAAGGAGCTTTGCAGTCTCTGCAGCGACCAACGTCCCTGACCTCACTTGGAATGCAGGAGTGCTTCGCGAGCAGAGCTGGATAGTTCAGGTCCAGAAAGTAAAAATCCAGACCAAGATTTTGTTTCAACCAACCAGTTGAGTATAAAGAGTCACATCCACAGAGTACTCAACTGATTAGTTGTAACAAAATCTTGGATTTGTGCTTTCTGAATCTGAACTTTCCACCTCTGTGAGGTATGATTTCATGGGGTCTGATGAGGAGTTAGGGCTCTGTGCCTGTGGTTGCCAGTTCGGGCCTCAGCAGAGTAGTCACATGCCGGTGAGCCCCTGAGCGAGGCCCCTAACCCCCAGCTCCAGGGTGCCACATACTGCCTGACCCTGTGCTGTGACCCCCAAGCTATGGGGAGTGAGATGAGATCAGCGTCATCATTAAGTCGAGAAAATTCCTCCACCAAGCTAAGGTACTGATCCTCGGAGGGGTGAATTTAGGTTATTACCAGTTGTTAACTATTAACAGACCATTAAAATAAACTATATGCATGTTTTGTATGCATGTGATGCAACCTCCTACCAGACCATCAGAGGGTGTATAAAGGCAGCATTTATTTATGCTAGCTATTTTCCACTTCACTGTCACTGGAGCCTCCATTTTCAGATGGATCACAATCAATATCATCAGCATCTGCTGGCTCATCAAAGCTAATTTGTTCGGCGTCTTTCGCCAACCAGGAGAGAGGGACACATTGCAAGGCTTAGGAAGTATGATTTTGAATACCATGTCATTTTGAGCTTTTATCTCCAGACATCACTTCTTGGTATTTATTTAAATATGATCTTTACTGATGTCAAGTTGTCTTGTTGATTTGTTGTATTATTTATTTGCTGCCTAACTTTTAGGAGACGTGTTTGGATAGTTGTTGTTGATCTTAGCTCTGTGAAATGGGTCACGTTCTGGCAAGCCTTCGATCCAGTTGAATCAAATTACAAATGATGCCAATGATTTATTACATACAAAGGTACAACATTTTTATATTGCAGGAAAACTCTGCAGTGTGTGTCTGTTCATGGCCCAGGATGCCGGAGAAACCCTTTGATTTCACTAGAGTCCCTCAGGTAAGATGGCTGGTCACTGCAATCTCTTCACATCGAATTGTACGTTGCAAGGGGACCAGAGCAGATGTCATAGTGATATCATAAGGATGTAGCGCATTAAGGAATATTTCAGTAGTTCAAATCCCTGTTGAACCCCTAAACATACACTGAAAGCTTTATTCCCATCAGGAAAACCGTTGTCTCACGTACACAAACTATACATTAAAATGATCCCAGTCAAATACTTGATGGAAGTGATATATCTTATGAGCGAATCGCCTTTGAAAAGGTCTGCTATATGCAGAGTGCGACGTCACAGCAATCTGTGCTGCAGGTTTCCATCCAAAACGTCTATAAATCCAAGGAGGTTAAGACAGTTTATACTGCAACGTATTTGTGAAATAAGCGGTGAATTGGTGTTTGAATGTGTTGCGGGGCATTCCTCTGCACTGCATTTTCAGTTCAGTTCAAGGCAAATGAAGCAATTTGTCAAAATGTGTTATCATGACACAGGATATTGTGGCTGTCATGCACTTACCCAGCAGTGCATGCAGTACGGTAGAGCAAATCGACTCACTATGAATTCAAGGGATGGAAAAGTTATAAATGTGTCCACAATGTGTGGGATACAGGACTTCAAACCCTCTGGTAGACGGTGAAGACAACCCCAGCCAGTCAGACTGGTTTGTGACACGGATCAAATAACAAGTAATCAAATTAATAAAGAGAAGCGGCAGAGCACTGGTGTTACTGGGAGGCTTATGGGAAGGAACTGACAACGTTCTAAGATCAGACTTACTGTTATCGATGCAGCATCCTGGATTTAGAGAGCGGTCAGCCTGGGAATGTCTGAGATGATATTAAAAGGGAGAGTCACACTCACTCATTTCCACCAGGGCACATGCTGGTTTTACTAATGACCTCCACTGCACTAGCTACTGTCTATTTTAGTCCCTAATAGAGACGTTGCCAAGTAATACGCTGCTTCACCACTTCAGGAGGCCTGCTCCCTGTCCGAGGAGCTGGGATGATGAGAAGAGGTCAGCCCCCACGCGAATGTGCAAGGCGAGCTTCCCCAAAAAATAAACCATAGGGATACTTTCCTGCTGCTTGTCCTTAAACATTCGAATAAGGAATGGAGGAAAGGTATCTGAAAAACAGGAATTAAAAAATACATATCAAGAGAGAAATTATACCAAAATGGACAAAATTTTTGTCCATTACTGCTACAGAACACCAATTACATGCAGCATTATTTTTAACTGTAGGTGTCCATGCATCAGTGATAATCCAGGGGCTGCGATTTACATCAGAATGTGCCTCCCATGCAGCAATAGTGCATGTAAATTAAGCATTAGCGATTTTGAAGGACAAATTCAAAACGTGGACTACGGAAGCGGTGCCTGAACGAGCAAACAGCACATCTGGCCCTCCTGAATTACGCTAGCTCACGCACCCCCTGGGCTTGCTGGAGTGGGGAGACACCAGAGGACAGACTTAGCAAACATGTCACAAAGCAGGGTGGGGGCCAATCCGGAATGCATTCATCAATTCCAATCCAAATCATGAAATGGAAATGGAGTTGGAATTTAAATCTCCCTGGAATTCGAATTCAATTCCAGTTCTGTTCCCCATAGTTTTTTTTCTGCCAATCCCAAGTTCCATTTCCTGATTTGGATTTGAATTGATGAATGCATTCCGGAATGGCCCCCACCCTGTCACAAAGATATCAATAGTAATTGATATCTTTATACCAATATAGTAATCCAACATAAACCATTACATTGTAGATTCAACAAGCGCATTAAAAAACTATTAAGGCATAATAACATAAAATAACAACATAACTATTAAATATCAACATTCCTCGCCATCATTCCTTGAGGGACTTACTTCTACAGATGGTGAGAAGAAAGAAGACTTCAGTATGTTTTTTTTTTGTTTATAAATTTCTCTCCTTAGAAAGATTATTATGAAAATGGTGGCGTGCTGGAAGTGTCAAAAGAGAGACATTACTCAGAGGAGATGCAAATACCAAGTACAGGGCAACATTAATGCTTAGTTAATGAGACACAGATCACGTCATGTGACATATAATACTGGGTCTTCTATGCTTTTATAGACCAATAACCATACATTGCAGGTGAGAGCTCCTTTTGCGCCTTAAATAAGAGGAAATAAAAAGTGGAAACAAACAAGGAAACAAAACATATACAAATAGTACCTAAAATAAATAAAAAAAATACCTTTATCTATAGAACATATTTTTCTCTAAATGCTTAAGGAATATTGAATATAGAATGGAAAAAAAAGAGAATCAACTGAATGATTTCAGCTAAAGTTTTTAATAGTTCTAGCAGTTTTTCTATAACACAAAATATTTATGTTTGTGAAGGGGGTATAATATTATCAGTAAATCCCAGCAGAGCATTATGAGTTTTCATAAAACCCATATTCACAATATTTACAGAATGTTATTGATTACAAGGCTATTAAAATGAGTCACACAGAAGTTTTTCAAGAATTGTGTGGAAACACAGACGAAAGTAAATGAGTGAAAACGTTTTTGTCACTTTATAATGGTATAAATTTTATAAGATATAAAGTCGTATGTGAAGAGTCCTGGTATATTTTAGTTTGCTTTTTCCACTAACCCTAACCCTAACCCTAACCCTATGAATGAGATTTACCAAATGAAAAAGTGGAATTCTTAAATTTATATTAAACAGATATATAATATGCTTTGTAAATAAGTTAATAAGAGTGATGTTTTTAACATAAACAATCAGTTGATTTCCAGGAATCATTTTAAAATCTGTGATCAATTATCAATTAGTGTTGGCACTCTTTTTTGGATTGTAAATAATAAGATTTATGAAGCATTCACTTCTTAAGAAGCTATTATTAATTCCCAGTATAAAATAAATCCTACATTCCTTATTACCATTAAAATATATACCATGGGCCAAAACATTATGACCAACCCATGTGAAGCAAACAATGTTGATTATTTAGTTAAAATGCTGCGTGACACACAGGCATGGAGTCATGCCACACATGGAACCCCGTAGCCGTGCAGACTTGTTGGTCCAGCTCATCCCATAGATGCCCGAAACGTGCAGCACCCGGCCATGCACATGGTACAATAGAAAACGGGATTCATTGTACCAGGCGACCATCTTCCATTGTTCCTGGGTCCAGTTCTGTCGCTTGTGTGCCCGTTGTAGGTGCTTTTGACAGTGGACAGTGGGCAGATATTTTTTAATAATAACAATGGCTATAATAGAATAATCAAATAATGTTTGCTATTAATGTACATTGTAAGTATGTTAAGGTATGTTAGGATGTTACGGTATATTAACATGCTGCTTGTGAATGTTCTATGAATGCATTATAAATGCATTATGAAGGTGCAGTTAATGTAAAGCATTACCAGAAAACTTCATATTGCTATCAGAAACAAGAAGATTTTATAGCTACCACAGGATTGGAAAACATCAAAGAAAAGAGATATTTCTAGTTTGATTGGAAAGGCTAAGAATTCTGCTCGCGATGCAGTTATAAAGGGGCTTCACACCTCCGGTCTGGACTGTGTTGTTTGCTCTGCCATAATGAGCTGAAAATTACTGAATGCTTCTGCCTGCTGGGTGGTGCATGTTTGTGAGGGTGCAGTGAGAGAGCAGTGCCGTTTGATGGCTGATGAGTAACAGTTTAAGCGTAGCCTCACTGGGATCACTGGGCCGTGTCTCTGCCTAAGGGACCTAAAGACGGGTGGTTTATACCTTCAGGATGCTGGGTAGGTTTGGCCAGGGCAGTCTTGGGGGATGTCCATCTGCTTCGCTGGTCATTTGAGGGAGATGCTCACTCATTTTGTACTTGTAGAGAAGGTGGGGTGAAACCCAAAGCAGGTGTTCCAGCTGGACGTTTCTACCAGTAACCAGTATGTCTGCTGCCATGGAACAGCTGAATCCCCTTAACAGTAACTGAGGTCTCGCGTTGGAATAATTGAATATCAAATAAACTGAGGGTTTACATAAATATTGGCGTTAAAATCTCCTAAAATGTTCTGGGCACTCCTCTCAGGCATGTAGCCGCATAGTAAAATAACCGGTTTGAACTGCCCTGGGATTTTTTTATACTGATCTGGAACGTAGCCAGGTAGTAAAATTACTGAGTTTTAACCCATCTAGAAATGTGATTCGGGTCCCTGGTTGGTGAAATCTGTCAAGGGGGAGCTATCAAAACATTGCTGGAACCCCCCTTAAAATTTATTTCTGGCTACGGGCCTGATCCATCCATCCATCTTCCATAAGTTTTTGTACAGTATATTGTCACAGCACGCTGGGAGCCCATCGCAGGAAGCACAGAATGCAAAGCAGGGGGCGCTATTTCATTCTAGGTTTCATATACAGTATATGTTCCTTATAACTACATGCTGTGCACTGTGTTGCAAACACAAGGCCAAAGATGACAAACACGCTGGACAAAATCCAGAGAAACACAGGAAGAACATGCCAGCCACATGTATAGCGAGTCGGGACAGATTTCATGCCCCCAAACCGTCCCATGTTTCATTCAATATGTAAATAATCCAGTAAGGTACATTCATGCCTAATGGCGTGTGCCCTGCTCTGGGTTGGCCCCCCCTGCCGTGCCATGGGTTATTCTCATAGCCTCCGGGATAGGCCTCAGCCCCCCACCACCCTAAATAGGACAATCAGGTGTGGGAAAGGGATGGATGTTCATACTATTGCTCATTTTAAGATGAAACTCCGACCAGCAGATACTTTCCCGTTAACAGATACATAACATAAATAGATACGGAGCACAAATAAGATGAACAGAACCAGAACGTAAACAGGTCTTCGCCACAATCAGCACAGAGATATAATTAAAATCTTAGGCTGGTAGGTGTGAGCTCAGAACGCCAAGGGGCCTGGATTCATGGGGCACCTGGGAGCGAAGCTTTTCCATCCCACCGAACCATGATCACAAAGCACTGAGCTGCGTCTTTCATCCAGCAACTCCAAAGAACGGCTGCCTCACTCCGCCGCCCATTATGCTCAGGATGGAGCTGACAAAGGGTCCAGGCATGGAGGCAGCGCTTGTGAATTAAAACACAGCTGATCGCTGGCCAGCGGGAAATCCTGTGAAAGAGGTAATGGCTGTAAAAGCAGAGCCCTCAGAGATGCAGGTTTAAATGAGGCTTCATGCATTTCTCTGTGCCAATTACACAAGGTTTAAAGGTGCCGTTTTTAAGCTTGCGGTGTCATGCTGCTCAAATTAATACCTCCACAAGGTAACAATGTCACAGTGTCTGGGGAAAAATAATTAATATCAAATATCAATTACATGGATGGCTACCCTGACATCCTGTGCAGAGGGTACTGCCAGTCTTGTGCCCTAAGCTGCTTGGGACAGGATCCAAGCCTCCTCTCTCAAGCCTGACTAGGTGTGTGTCTCAATACCAAGAATGCAAAGGTCATATGTGGTCTTGGCAAGTGCCGCCTTGCTAACTTCCCTCCCAAGTACAAACTTGAGACGCAATGAAGCACTGGTCTTCGGCTACGGAAGATGCCGTAAAGCAGGTACATGGGAACACGGGTACGGTTAGGTGCACATACTGGGAAACACCGTAGGATAAGCGGATGGAAGATGGGTGAGTCACTGCTTCACTGAAGACATGCTTCAGGAGACTGTACTCAGACCTGGCTGCCTCGTTTCACATAAAAGGGCCAAATGAAGCAAAACACACATTCACAATCATTCAAGTTATTGTATCCTTGCTATTTTTGGCTATATTCACACATAACTGATTGACCGCTGCACTTCCAAGCTGCAGAGCTGGGCTTAGGCGCGCACCCTTTATGAAAGTGCGATGGTCCTGAGGATAACACTGGAAACTTCCTCTATCTTGGACCACAAACGGTGTTAGACCAGTCAAAAACCAATGGCCGTTTGGGTTAGGGTTAGGGTTAGGGTTGGGGTTGAAGAGTAACTAGCAAAACTGACCAAAGCAAGAAATTAATTAATCAACCCTTCTTCCATAACCACGTACCAACTATAGGCCTGGTGCTCATCTGAAAAAGCAAGGGGGGGGGGCAATATAGGAGAGAATTTGGACAGAATAAGACAGATATATATGCATATATACACATGCAGGCTTTTGTTTACCAAAGTATTATGCACTTTCTGCATATCCAACCACAAAAACACTGTCATTTTAAGAGACTTACCCAACCAAGTAGGGATTTAACGTTATTTTCTTTCAGTGTGACACATTTACCATCAAGAATAAGGCTGCTCCATCTTAACAGTGTGGCTGGTTTGTGTCTTCATATGTCAGATGGGATTGGAAATAGGTATACTTGTTGCTGCATGCACTGTCATCTGGTGACAAACGATATTTACACCTTCTCTCAGTGTAGCACTGCTTCACCGCAGCCTGGGGTTGGGGGGTGGGGGGGCTGTCTGTGACCGAGGACGGGTGACAGTGAATATAGAGGAGAAAATGAGCTCCCCGCTGTGGAAATGTCCCGCCCACTGTGTCAGAAACGTCTCCACTGCAGAGCGCCACCGGCACAGCTGGCCGATTTATTTATTTATTTGTTTATTTTGGCGCACAGCTTGGCGTCCGGTTATTTTGGAGGAAAGGCTGCAGAGCGGGGTTCATTCATCTGCGGGCAGCGGCAGACAGTCCCCCCACCTGGACGCTCGCTCTCTCTCGACAGTGCCGGTCTGACCAAGTCACCGGTTGGCAGGGACGCGCAAGGCTGCCTGTTTATTTCTCACTGTGATACTTTGGAGTTGCAGCGAATGCCCATGACACAACACGGGACAGTTAGGGCTGTTTTCACAAAGCTTTTTAAGGGCCCTGTTTATATCAAAGCAACATATTTCCAGCCACACATGCATGCAGCCATTCATGAGGGATAAGAAAGGACGTGCAATCCACTGAGCAAGACCACAACAGCAGCTCAGTGTCACCTCAGGACCTCCAGTTGCCTGTGTTTGCCCACATAAGATGATCTGAGCTGTCAGGAGTAACATCTCACTCCTCTCTTCATCTCTGTTCACTTCCCCGTTCATCTTTCCCTTATTTCTCTTCATCTCTCTCCTATAGAATCTTCTCTTCACATCTCCTTCCGCCTCACTTACAGAGGTGACTGTCGTTGATGTAGTTAGGCTTAGGGTGACATGTGACACATACAAGGCCCTGTGCAGGTCAATATCACTGTTGTGTCTCTACAAGCAGCATATCTTATGGGAAGCCAGTGCAGGGGCGTGGGATATAGAAGGACACGGAGACGCATTTCCCCCCAGTATCGGCAGAAACCCCCATCCTATCACTCTTACTCCTCAGTTAAAATGACATTTCGTTCTCCGTGAAGCTTCAGCCTGACGTACATCTTTCACCATGTCAAATTAAGAGCTCATTCCTTATCTTTCATTATGTTCCCGAGGTCAATTTGCTGCACATGCCGACCACGAGAACAATACTTAATGAACATTGTTAATACTATATCGACAAAATCATTTTATCATACGGATCAGTTATTTTTATTAGCTATGTTTAGTTATGAAACTTTACCCTAAACAGTGTTAGTTTCATGTTAAATGAAGACTTTATTATTTATTTTTTTATTTTAATCTTCTGTACATTGCATCCTTTCGCAGTGTTATTATTTTATGTCACAATTTTCATCGCACCCGCCCCCCCCAGGGGGTAAATTCAACCCCCTCCCCCCATGTCAAATTCCTTCTGCGGCCACTGAGCCACTGTGAGCGCAACTTCTGAAAGCACGGACATCTGATCAAGGGATGCAGAATTTTATCAGTTGGTTTTAGTATCTAGGCAACATACATTCAGAGCAGAAATGTGAAACAGCGTGCTTCACCTTTAGGGAGGGGGAGGAACTCCTGGCATGCAAAGATAGAACAGAAACAAAGAAGTGTGTCATAGCAGCGTATTTCAGTCTATGAGTAATGGATAGGAACAGTTGCTAATGTTGTGTTAGAGTGTAGTCATAGACCTGGCAAATATTGTTCCAGAGATAAGCTTCTGTGTACTTACTGTCAGCTTGGATGAAAGCTTCTCCTTAGTAAAATGAAATCAGCACGGCTCACATAATCACAGGATGTCAACTCTTTCCAAAGACGTCTCGATGTGGCTGCCTTCTCAGGCAGCTGGATCATGTGCAGACTGTGATGCTATTACCAGACACTCAGTACCGGCAGAAGAAATTCATTTTTATTTTCTAAAACTTTCTAGGATCCAATAAAAAAAAATGACTGCACGACTTAAGAAAGGTAACAGGCGTACAATAAACAATGAGACGAAGAAGAAGATGAAGAATGTGCCATCCGCTTTGTCGAACCTCTGGAACAGTCACCTTCAGTAGTTACCGGTGGGGTTGACACAGGCATGGAATTTGAACCTCAGAGCCAAAAGCGGCAAGGCCCTTGCAGGCGGGCCAGAGCAGTGACACCCACCGCTCTGCAGCATTCCAATGAAAGTCCACCCAGATAATTGAGTCACAGAATATATTGCGAGAACTGAAGCAGAAATGAAGCAAATTAAATATGGAACAGGCCGTTTCATGAGGCAAATTTTCCCGGATCTCTCATATGTGCATTAACAATATTCTCCTTGGTATCCACGTCCCCGAGATCAAAAGATATTTTAGCAACTCATCATGAACTGTATGCCTTAATACCAAGATAATCTTTGGAATTTTAATTTTGCGTTATCATAAATGAATCATTATACTAATTTAATCACTGTCATTAGCATCTTTCAGGAAATTGCACTTTGATCTAGTCTTCCATTTGTTTGTTTTCAATATTATAATCCCAGCTCTTAACTGTTTGTAGACTGGAAGGACATTACTGGTGTACGATAACACACTCCACTGCTCAGTATGTCCATATACTGCAATTATGTCTTCAAGTTTCATATCCCATGTCTAGGACTTGGTCTCGGAATCTGAAATCCAATAATTATTTAACCCTAAATGCTGCAATTACCATAACTTTGTTCTTTAATATGCTTTGGGTTCAGTAGCCCTCAGAAACACAATATGACACATAATAAGATTTAAGTAAAAGATGCAAAAGAGGGAAATGAGTGTGACGCACCGGAGAAGTGTGCTACTTGATTGCACCTTGTATGTCAACAGCAAAACATGTGCAATATAAAGAGTCTTAGGTCACTCTGGGTAAGCTTATGGTGAAAACCACTGTGGAAGAATTGACTTAGATGAGTGTTCCCCAATCAGTCCTGAAAGGAACACATCAACTAAACCTGGTCATTAGCTGATTAAGATGTGTTTAAGACGGGATAATCTGCAAGCTGTGTTGCAGACTGGCCCTCCAGGACCGGAATTGGGGAACCCTGACTTAAATGTTCATGTCTGACTTGGGGATGCGTTTAGGTTCTCATTACATCAAAATTAACACTCATGCAAATGCAATTTTTCCCCTTCATGGGTCAGTCCCTAATGGGCCCAGCCATTTGACGGGTCAACAACCTCTACATCATTCACCTACAGCAACAAGCCTCTTCAAGAATACCTTGAAGGCTGTTCTGGTTGGCAGGATTCCTGTCTTCTGATACTGTAGCGACCTGCTTCAATACGAAACTACTCTAACAAGCCCACAGGGGACTCCGCTGAGCGTGATGTGAATGGTGTAGAAACAGAATCGCATAAACTGAAGACTCATCAGGGGGTACTGTGGGAGGACCGCTGGCTTCCTCTGGCCTTTCTTTCACTTTTTTGAGTGACAATGCATAGGACATTGGGCAGTAAATGAATGAAGGCGTTTTGGTGTAGTGCTTGAAGTGATTGAATTTATTAATACTGTACTTATGCCCAGCTATTTCTTGTCTGCTCAAAAGAGCCCAGTGTTTATCCACGGGGGATAATTTATTGCTCATCTTGGCTTCTAGACTCTTTCTATCCCTGTCACTCTGCTGCTATTCTAGAAGCGTGTCTGAATAATAAGGGGTTGACGACGACAGGGATTCATACCACGAGGAGAAGCGGGAGCCTTCTTAAAAGATGGGTGGGACAGACCCTGCTGATTCTACTTATGAGGTCTGGAGTACCAGACACTAAGATCTCTCCAACCTCTCTAACCTCCATCTTCAGCTATTGAGTGAAATGACTTTTAGTCTCTGAAAATGAGCCGGGCTGAACAACAGCTGAACACAGGTCCTGCTCCAAATCATAGTAGGATTCTGACCGTGGATTAAGGGTCATTTTATCGATTTTACCCGTTGTATTTCATTGAAGGCAATAACAGCAAAAATCCTTGAGCTCTTCATCATATTCTGACCTCACTGAGATAAGAATACATTGATTTTAGGATACAAATTGTACGGCAAGTTGTGCCTTTGCTTGGCTCTCTTGTTTTCCTCAATCAGTTGCTGAGGTCCAAGGTACAAGTATCACTAAAAGAAAGGTTAAGCAAGCCATTATGACTCATAGAACGGAACCATGAAGCATCACTTTTCCTGGTGTTCTGACATGGCTGAAAAAAAGGCTACAAAAGTGTTATTTCAAAACGGAGCTATATTGAACCTATACATCTGCTATCCATTCTGCCTAGGATTATGGCCTTCTGGGCTCCATCTTGTTTGGATTGTATTAGAGGGCTGGAACCAGGATCAA
Source organism: Hippopotamyrus pictus (assembly GCA_026781145.1). Taxonomy (NCBI): domain Eukaryota; kingdom Metazoa; phylum Chordata; class Actinopteri; order Osteoglossiformes; family Mormyridae; genus Hippopotamyrus; species Hippopotamyrus pictus. The sequence goes on along the minus strand of JAODLC010000043.1, from coordinate 2,072,745 downwards.
ACACCAGTCTATCATGGGCATCTTAAACAAACTAGCAGTCTCTGGAGCTACCCACTGAACCTCCATTCTAAATATTTGTATTTCACCAGAATTTGTAACAGCAGCTGTGACCATTGGCAGAATCCACTGCATGTGGGCTTCAACAGGCCAAGTGCAGTAAATGAACGGTTTGTTTCCCACACTGTGCGTGACGTTTGCGGCCTTGTTCCAGTATTCATCATGTGTCTTGACAAGCGATACAGGCTTTTGCTTTGGGGTCATCTCTGAATATATCCTTCTTAAAGTCTCTCAACACTTGTCTGACCCCAGAAAAGATTAATTCACTTGTTGTGCTGCCTTTGGGAAGACACTGTCATTTTCTGATAATGACTACCCCCCCATAACTCACATCGCTCTTTATTTGTTTGCATTAATGTGCTAAACTGTTAGAATTTAACTTGCGTGTCTTTGATCTGTATGTCACCCTAGATAAAAACGACAGCAATAGAAGCAATACAACTATTTTGTATTCGAAAGCTAAGACGACCAGTATTTTAGGGCGCGCGTTAAGCCACAGATAAGATGACAGCGACATCATGTGTTTGCAAGTGGAACGCAACACGGCCTCAAGTATACTTATAATTAACGTGTAGCTTATCGAATTTCACTATCAAATTGATATTAGGAAATACCCAAACCTAGTACTTGAGGAATAAATTAAATATGGAAATACATTAAAATACATAAAAAATAATGAATTGTGGTAGATTGAGAGACTTTTGCCAGTTTTATACATGTATGTGTAATATATACACGTATACGTGTACATATAAAACTGAAATTTTGACTAAAATGTCCTGGAAACCACAATAATTTTAGCTACAATAAAATAACATATAGCCTATTAGTGTAATTCGTAGAATTTGGTACATGGAGATTTGATTTACTGGGAAAAAAAATCTTATTTTTAAGAATAATAGAACGTTTTCCTCGTAAACAAAGATCCAACATTAACTCAACTTATTACGAATATTTACCCGTGCACAACATTTATATAGCACCGTCTAGCAGGAAATCGTGGAATCAGCTTATTCCAAACGGCAGGTGACATGCAGTATAAAAAGCCGCGAAAAGGCTTCTTTGGTCTTTTCTGTCCGCGTCGTCTCTCGGGCTGAGAGCAGGAGTCTGTTACTATGCAGGTATGTGTAATTATAGGGTATATCGGTTATTCGCGCTGAAAGTCTGTTTTATATGACGATTAAATTACCTTAGGATTCCCGGTTTTATGTTTGAGGGACTTAAGTTTAACTCGTGAATCGTGTATTGGGGCTAACGTCTGGCTGTCTCTTTTGCTTCTATATGCACGGCGTTTTTATTTCATCAGGCTTCAGTATGAATGACTGGCAGTTTAAGGTGTCTGTGTGTCTGTGAGTGAGAGAAATATAACCTTTATGCCACGCGGATCTGCACGCGTCAGTGCCTGCGATTCCGGTGGCACGTGGTCGATGCATCGCCGATGCAGTAGCTGCACAGCTCCGTTTAGATGTATTCAGATACGCTCATTAAAACGTTGATTACTTAAGGCAATAAGCATATCACTACGTCCCTGTTCACTGTACTGGGTAATCAATATGGAAAGTGTATTTTCCCCGTTCTATACCTTGCGTTTATTCACTGCTGAATTAAGAGTTGAAAATATATTTATACTATTTCCTATCGGGTTTCTGTGTGGTGGATGAATTATTGGATAAAACTTCTTGATAATGGTAATTTTAATATTGCCTAATTTTCGTAAAATTAGCACAAACTGGCGTCGCAAAGTTTTATATTGCGCTATAGGATTTTAATTATTTTCTCGGCATACAGCCATGGCCAAAAATTGAGAACGACACAAATTAGTTTTTACGAAGTCTGTTGCCTCAGTTTTTGTGATGGCAATCTGCCTGTACTCCAGAATGTTGTGCCGAAGGATCAGGTGAAGTGCAATTAATTGCAAAGTTCCCCTCTGCCATGAAAATGAACTTTAAAACGAGAAAAAGCCCCATTTCCACTGCATTTCAGCCCTGCCACCAAGGACCTGCTGACGTCATCTCAGTGATTCTCTTGTTAACACGGGTGACAATGTTGACTAGGACAAGGCTGTAGATTACTCTCAGGCTGATTGAGTTAGAATGGCAGACTGGATGCTTTTAAAAGGAGGGTGGTGCTTAAAATTATTGAAATTATTGTTAACCATAGTTACCTGCAAGGAATATAGCCATGACTAAAGAGTTATACCAGAACAGCCTACGAGAGCTTCTCTCAACCATCCAGGAACAGTGGTGGTGGTCAATGCCTTTTCCAGCATGATGGAGCACCGTGCCATGAGGCAAAAGTGATAACGAAGTGGCTCAGGGCACAAAACATAATCATTTGACCCTTGGACAGGGTTTTTTTTTTTTTTTTTTAAATTTAATGAATTTTGGGTCCCCAGACCTTAATCCCATTCACATCTTGTGGTCAACCTTCAAGAGGCAGGTGGACAAACAAACCCACAAATTCTGACAAACTCCAAGCACTAATTATGCAAGAGTGAGCTGCCATTAGTCAGAATTTGGCCCAGAAGTTGATTGACAGCATGCCAGGGTGAATTGCAGAGGTCTTAAAAGGGCCAACACTGCAAATATTATAGCCTTTGATACTTATGAAATGCTTGTAATTAAACTTTAATATACCATAGAATCATCTGACAAATATCTACAAATGCTGAAGCAGCAAACTTTGTGAAAATCAATACTTGTGTCATTCTCAACTTTTGGCCATGACTAATATCCAGATATATTGAATAACGTTATTGTCGCATTTGTGTATTAAAGAAAAGGGCCGTATATTTCCACTAATGGAAAGAATGTTAAGTTTACGGTGGCCTAAACATGGATAAATGTTGAATGTCTTTCGATATGGCATGTATAGTACTTTGACTGCCTACAGATAATGAATTCACTAGCTTTAAAGTTGAAACTTGTCTGCTTTTATTAAATGCTGTGGATTCTCAAATGTTGATGTCTGGGGCCACTGTTTAGATACTACATAGAAATGGCCTAACTTTTGGTGTGACCGATCTTATCCTGAGGTTGTATAAATCTCTCAACTGCACATCTTGGTCGGGGATTAGTGGAATGAAGCCTCCATGACCATATCGAAACCAGAGTTTGACATAATGATAGTGGCAACTTGGCTAATCCAAATTAAGATTTGTTTCTGTACAGTGATTGTATGATCCATCTGCCAATGAACTGATAAATGGACAATAGTCAGCCAGGATGGGTAATACATTTTCATCTTTTCCAGTTCATCACACTGGATAGATGAAGATGGAAAATGGGTGAGTTTTGGATGGGCTTGGAAACCCAAATGACACTTTCAAGTGCCTGAATTGGAGTTCTGCCAAAAAAAGCATCTAAAGTATTTCAAGAGCTTTAGGTAACCTGCTTTTCCGGAGGGGAAATCTGTAACCCTGCGACAGATTACATACTGGTTGCTTTAATGATGAATATATCCCGAACCTGATTTCATGTGACTGAAAGTCATATATTCGGATCTGACTTCTGAAATGCAACCTTTAATCTTTGTGTTTTAAGTGTTGATGCCATTAATAGATCTGTATGTGCTAACAGATGAACATCTTTGCAGAATGAACGGCCAAGCTGAATCTAAAGGACTGCAGCAGGTGGAAGGTTCCGGTTAAAGTCTGAAATGCTGGTAATCAGCAGAGCTGGAAGTGTTGACTGTGAGCAATAAAATTCTTTAAAAACTCAAGTGTGTGTGGAGGGTTTTTTTGTAGCAACATGTCGAAGTTAACTAGTGGTTCAGCAGGTTAAGTCTCTGTGTCTGTGATCGGAAGGTTGACTGTTCTGCCAGGATTGGGGCTGTGAGCCCTTCAAGGCCCTTAACCTCCAGCTGGAGGGGCCCTACACACTGGATGACACCCCCAGGTAAGGAAAGCATAACTGGGTCACTGATGAGAATTGCAAATCGAAAATAATCGACGACTTTATCCTGTGTCTCTACAAACATTGGCCCTCAATAACCCTGGGGCTTACTGTGAGCATAGTGCCTTCTCTGGGAGATGGCTGGCTTTGCGGTCATGCAGGTGAAGGCTCTTGGTTATTTACCTGCAGGTTATTACAATTGATAACACGCTTTCAATTAAATGATTTTCAGTCAAGGCACAAGAATGGCTTCTGACCCACACATGGCCCAGCTGTTGCATATCTGCCAGTTATTCTTTGTCTTTAGTATCAGACTTGATTACAATGTTGTTTAACTGAGTGTCAGTATTTCAATAAGACCAAATGCGAAGTCTACAGCCAGAGAATGTAAAGTGCAAGTTAGCCAGCCTTGAGAAAGCTGAGGTCTGTCCATTTGTAGTCATGATTGCAAGCGAGCCTTTTAGTTATTGAGCAGTCTTACATTATCCTAAGACTGTTTGCATTATGGCCTGTATGACCATGTTATCCTGCTCTGTTTCTGTTAACCTGGGTGGGTTTTAAGGTGTGATCTCCATATTTCCTCTTATTTTGTAAGCTCTATTGGCTTTTTAGGGTATTTGTCCATGTCTGTTTTTGGGGTGATTAACATGACTTGAGCTGTGGTATTTTGTGGCGTGAACCGTAACAGCTGTAGGAAATATTCCGTTTATTTTTATATTGTGCCTTTTACAACAAAGTCGCTTCACATGGGTGTGTTGTGATACGTTATGTCATTCAGAGAACGATACAGAAACAATGAGAGTTAAAAAGAGAGCCAGATGATGATGATGATGATTATGGAAGAGAAAAACCCAAATCTCCCCAGCAAGGGGAGTAAAAAAATCCTGGGGTCCAAATTCAAGTGGCTGTCCAGCATCCCCTGCCACCAAGCAAGCTAACATAGGAAAAAAGAGTGGGCTTGCTTGCTCAAAGCCCAAAGTCCATCGATGAGTCAGTCCTCCACACTGGCTTGTGTAGGGTGCAGATGGGAAAACTGCACCCACAATGTCACAGTTTGTAGGTCACAACCATGACATCACCCTTCTAGGGGACTGAAATGAGGCTTATAATCCTTGGCTATGGCCTGGTATACTCTTGTGTCCTCTGTGAATCTTTGCTCTGTGTGTGGGGGAGAAAGACTTGGACAGCTGTGAAGGGTCATCAGTATTCCACAGATGTTAAAGCATCACTTTGCAGCTTGACGTATTGCACAAAGTTAGTGATTCCAAGCGTGCGTCTTAGACCCGAGAAGGTCAACTTTGTTGCCTTGTTCCATGATCTGGTTAACTGACTTTTTACAAGTCAGATTATTATCTGATGTGTCGGATAGGGTGACAGAACCACTGTACACACCTTAAAGCAGGGGTCTTCAAATTTACCCCTCGATTCCAAATCCAGGCCTTGTTTTCAGTTCTCCCAGGGAGTTAGTTTAACAATTACTGATTCTGATTGGTCGGAAGCTACATGAGGCTTACAGATAAAGGACGGCTGGAAAATCAGCACCGCTCGGACCTTGAGGACCGTGATTTGAATAGCCCAGCCTTAGAGGGTCAGACTAAACTGAAGTGTTTTCTTTACTCAAAGCAGGTGAGTGCCATCAAAACTTTGCTCTGATTGGTTAATTTGATACCCAGTGGTGGAGGAAGTACTGAAGCTTAGTACTTAAGTAAAAGTTCAAATATCCTGCAAAATATGTACTCAAGTAAAAGTAGAAGTGTTACATCAATCTTTCTTAAGTGAAAGTACTAAGTACTTTTAAATTTACTTTGAAGTATTTTTTAAGTAAAAGTACTCACATGATGGTTCGTCTCAATGTCTGGGGTGTGCCATTTTGTAAAAGAAAAGTAGATATACTGACTTATGCCTCTACTGATGTCATTGCTTGTAATAATTACAAGCAGCTATTCAGTATATGTGTCCTTGACTTGACTGATGTCCTGACTAAAATCTGGCCATCTGTTTTTTCCCAGGTAATGGGTTAGGGTGTCGGGGAGCCCACATGCAGTGTGTAGACTACTTGACTGTGCAGGTTCCACTCACAGGGAGCTATGGGGGTGGGGGAGACTTGAACCCTGGCCGTTGAGTTGTGAGGCAGCAGTGCTATCCACTGTGCTATCCAGCCACCCACTGTTGATACTCAATGCACAGTTCAGTACACTTACCTTGCGGTTAATTTATGTGCGCCGATTTAAATGTGACTTTTATTTTGCTAAATGATGTAATCATAAAAATGTCTGCTAAAAATGTAGTAATAGAATGCAACCTCCATACGTGAATTTTCATTTCTAATTATGAATGAATGTTACATTAATATAGCGCTTTTCAAGACACCCAAAGCAATTTACAGAACCAGTGGGGAGCCACGTCAATCACCACCACTGTGTAGCTCACACCTGGATGACGCGACGGCAGCCATTCTGCCCCAGCACGCTCACCACACGGTAGCTAAGGTGGTGAAGGGGCAGGAGAGAATTCACCAGTTAGATAAAGGGGAGGCCAGATTTGAAAAGGCCACAGTGGACAGTTTAGCCAGGACACTGGGGTACCACCCTTACACTTTCGGAAGACGCCCAGGGACCTTTTATGACCTCAGAATCAAGACCAGAGTTTCATATCTCATCCGAAGTATGGATTTTGTATTTTAAAATGTGGAGCCCTGTGGATCAATTATTGTTATTGCAGAAAATGTATTTTGAGACATAGTTTAAAATTACACTGGGGGAGAACGCTATAAAATCACGAGTAGGAGTTATAATGAACAAAAAGGAGTTAGTACAACAAAAATACCACGAATCTATGTCAGCTAAAAACATGTCAGATGTCAAAGAAGTATATGTCAGAAAAAAACAAGAACTACAGCAGGAATGCTGTCATGTAACACCGCAATATTTTGGTTTTAAAAGTGAAGGGCATCATTCGTGCCCTAATATCCCTTTTAAGACCGTTTACATTAAAGTTACAATACTTAGGTAAACTATTTCATACTTCGGCTGGTGAAATAAAGGAATGGAATGAAATAAGACAAATAAAACCATTACGGACGCGTTAAGGATTATTAGTCATTATAGTCACATGCGTGCATTTTCATTTTCCTACGTTCATAGTTATGGATAAGGAACAGAGAGTAAACCGTGAATGCATCCAACGGAAAGCACAACATTTTCGTACAAAGCGGCTGCCACTACTTTAAAACGGACGCACCTCCAAACTTCGCCCCAATTCCCCGGCCGATGCCTTTGTTCTGGGCCTGGCGATACGCGCGACCCCGCCCACCTGCCGCTAGCGCCGCCCCCGCCGTCGCGGCCACGCCCCTGACGCTCGCTGGCGCTCGGAGCGCGCCGCCGATTGTGCTGCGAAAGGAGGCGAGCCCGTGTGCTCCTCCGCGAGAAACCCCGTAGTCGTGAGAAACTCTCGGCGTGATCGCGGCCGCCATTTTACATCATCTACAGTGGAGGAGCAGAGCCGGACCTACGGCGGGGAGTTATACACCTTTCTCCGTTTTTTTCCAAATTCCCTTCCTTCCGAAATAATCTATACCACATACCACCGCGAACCATTAGCAGGTAAATATGTCCTAAATTGCCATCTAGCTAGGCTTCTTTCCGTAGCGCTATGGTTGTTGTTCTAGTAGTGCTTTTAAACAATGTGGAAACTGGTTTGGATGGTGTTTCAAACCGGCTTTTTGAAAATGGACTCCAGTTATGTGGCGGCACGTTGGCCAACTAGGCCTCGTGAAATGCCCAGTCGGGTCTGCAATACAGCGTGCTTAAATCGTGCTCTCCGATCTCGTCTTGGCAGTCCTTTCCAGCGTTATGTACGTTTACACTCAGCCTTGAATATTCAACATTTGCAGCACCTTTCCAGACAGCCAGCCACCGGGGACAGGGCTGCGATAGGGGCACGTTTCATTCAAAACCAGGCCAGATGAGTCTAGGATCGCCTATCTTCCTAGACCCGATTTTCCAGCGCGGTGACATGTGCTGCACGCATGTCATTGTTTTTATTGTCGTTTCGCTGCCGTATGCTGGGCTTATGTTAGCTGGCCGCGAAGCCAGCGCCTTATTTGGTGCCTACAATAAATCGGACGTTACAGTCAGCTTAGCGGGGCTACGTGGAACAAATGATCGGGAGGCTGTGTGGTTTGGCTAACATCAACACGTAGAGGGGCTACCACAGCTAGCCTAGCATCCTCCTTATTAAATAGCCAGGCCGTTATTTTTGATTGTATGCCATTTAATACGCCCCAGAGTGTAGCATGTGTCCCGCGGAGGAGCTTTTGGGTGTCTGGGTGTCCCGCACGTCGTACCCGCCCAGCGGCGTTAGCCACCGGGCTAGATGCTTGCCGGAAACCGCTGAGCAGAAACACGTGTACGGAGCGCGGCGGCGCTGGCGGATGGGTGGGGGTGTCGGCTTTGTTCGGCGGCGCCGCCGCTCGCACCTCATCGGCAGCCGAAGCACGAGGCGGGAAGCATGTCTAATGGTGGCTCGCCGTCTCACCTTCATGCACAAGTAGTCGGCTTAGTTCCCTTAAAGTGGTTAACGTGTCCGAACCGTGCACGAGCAATCGGGGCTGTGCACGTACCCAATTCGACTCGCTTAAAACTTGGCGCGGCAGCTCTTACGTTTATCGCAATTATTGCCTGGACAAGCTACTTGTTTGACGTGTTCAGCATTATTTAGTGCCGATCATTACAGCTGGTTAAACCTCATCCGCCGTTTAACGCTTGCAGTGGCCGACGTTAGCGATACGGCCGCCATGTGCATGCTTCTGCAGCGTGGCTGTAAAATAACCTCAATTATTTACTGATCCCGTTATTTTCGTAACTCTTTAACCCTGACTCAGTTTTTGGATTAATTTGGCTCATTGCATTTGCACAGATGTCTGGAGACATGGCCACAGAACATGTTAATGGAAATGGTACTGAAGAACCAATGGACACCAGTGCTGCAGTTACCCATTCTGAACACTTCCAGACTTTATTAGACGCTGGTTTACCACAGAAAGTTGCTGAAAAACTAGACGAAATTTACATAGCAGGTAAGGAACACTAAGCATCCAAAAGATTTTCTCCACACAGATTTCATTTTGCAGTTTTTTGCATGTCCTTTACAATCAGCATTTCTATTGACTGCGGGATTTGTGATCCTTAAGCAACTTTTTGTGGTTTCCATACAAATGGGTACTGCAGTTGTAAAATTAAAAGAAAAAATCAACCACACCCCCAGCATTACGGTACTTAACGATTTGAATGTATTTATGTCTCTTTCAGAGCGATTTGAAGCAGGCGGCGGTTTTTGTATGTATGCTTTCGGGGATTAATGTGGCATAAGCATACAGTAGCCCCAGGGTGGGGGGCGTCCTCACTTGGTCTCGGGGGGGGGGGGGTGTCGCCAG
>JAODLC010000043.1:2045809-2059227 GCA_026781145.1 Hippopotamyrus pictus | reverse complement strand
GCAGGGGCGCGCGAGGAGCCAGAGGCGGCATGCAGCAGCGAGGCCGTGGGGTAGGTGGGGGGCGACCGTGGAGGTGAAGGGGCGGAGGGCGGGGGCTCCGAGGTGGTGCTCAGTCTGGTTGCCATGGTTATGAATCTGCCAGCCAGGAATCTTACCGGGATTCCTCAAGGCAGCAGTGGGGCAGCTGCTGTATCTTCATCCAGAGGCTCACTTAGAGTCCATGGCCCTGGTTCTGACAGGCTCTGCCTTTCGGTTTGCTCCTGGGCTTTCGCAATACTTCATTTTGTTTGCTATGGTGAACTGATACTAAAAGCTGTTACCAGATTTAATCATTTGCACTTGTGTGTAAAAATAGCTCCCTACTTGCTATTATTTGAAATATTCCCTAAATAGTGCACTACATATATTCCCTAAATAGTGCACTACATAGTGAGTCTGCAATTTTGTAATGCTGTTTGATTTCTCTGACAGCTCTCGCTATATAGTGCTCTTAGATTGCCGCTGCGCAGTGCGTATAGTACTGCACGGCTGAGGTGTAGAAGCATGCGCTTCATACCGTAATGCTGGGGGAGCTGAGAGCCTAACTGACCTCTCAGTACAGACAAGGGTAACTTCATAAACGTAAGCACATTTTTAAAGTAACTTAAAACCAGCAATCCATGCATAGGTCGAAGTTGACATAAAAAAATTAAATGATGCATCCATGTTCACTTGATCTTTTTTGTTTCTTTATGTTTCTGAATTTTGCTATTGGCAAAGACACCAATATGTGGCCTGCTGGGATGTGGCCTGCTGGGATGTGGCCTGCTGGGATGTGGCCTGCTGGGATGTGGCCTGCTGGGATGTGGTGTCTGAAACTCGCATCTTGTATTACGATTTCCCTGTGTATTGTTTGGCTGTAGATTGAGTAGTATTTGTCTTAAAGGCAAAGGTTTTATTTAAAAACAGTTGAAATAACTTATTAATTACACAAATCCTTAATAGTTTCATTGATCCCCATGGAGAAATTATCTTTACATTTCCCCCAACTTGCTCTCTGTAGCATCTAAAATAGCATTTTGCATAAAAAAATGTTTTTTGCTTCTTGAACACACACTTAAAAAAAAAAAAAAAACTTCGTATTGACTGATGTGAATTTGCAACAGTCACATTGCATTAAATTTGCGGCTAATTATGGAGGTTTGAATAAGGTCTGGCACATGGAGGCTGAGTGTCGTCATGTCACTTTCTGTGCCTTTAAAATGTAAAGTCGGAGCTGGTTTCTATTCGGCTACTGCAGGGTGTCTGTCAGGTAGTGGCGAGTGTGAGTGTGGAAGCTGAACGTCGGAGCCGTATGAATGAGACACGTTCAGAGAAGGTGACATGAAACGTGGTGCTAGAGCTGGGATCTTCCGTGTGCTGACAGCTTGAAATCGCAGCTTTCCTGTTGCCTGTACTACGAAGCGGGTTACTGGCTTATTGGGGTAACTTGTCGGATTTAAGGTAGTCCGGGCAAAATGTAAGTGAACGAATATGAAGTCCATTTGAACTGTGGTACCTTAAATCCGATAAGTTACCCCGATAAGCCAGTAACCCTGCTTTGTAGCACAGGCCACTGATGGACCCTTCCCCTGTGCCCTTTGTGTTATTCGCCTCTGTGTCCTGTATACTTGGGGTGTTTTCTCCTGTTCAGTCATATTTAAACTGGAGGCACAAAATTTCCATTAACTCGAAGTTTGAAAGGGACACATTTGACATCTTCCTCCCCGGACACGAACCATTGCCTTTACACATCCCAGCAAGACAGTCTCTCTCTGGGTAACACATAAGGTTAGATGTATGGCCATTTGACTTTTGTTGCCTAGTTGAACTTCATGTAACTCTTTCAAATGTTTCTCTGTGACGTCTTGGATGCTCTTCTGATTGGATGCTTTTGTCACCTGACTGGCAGGGAAAGGGGGTTGACGCCAGTCCTGAACTTTTACTATGAAGACTGACTTGCTGTGCGGGGTTACACCAGAAGCTGCCAATGGACACGATGCTAAGGTCAACACGATGGTCCAATGATATTCCAGCCTTATAGAAGCATCTCCCAGACTGCCACCACGAAGATAATCATCGGAGCAAATTCGACTTGTTACGTGCTTGGACTTTTACTTCGTACACATTTGGATAAAAAGCCTTGCATTTTAGCTAACTTGCCACCTCCCCTGTTCCTGCCCCGTCGTTTTAAGTACCTATCAAAGATGTTCAGATTTCCTGAGGGATTCTCATCCTGAAATGAAATGTAAAATGTATTTTGCACTTTCTCTTAGTTTTGAAGTGGCTCTAAGGAGCTTGATGCTATTGTATATTTTTTTTTGTTTGTTTTTTTTGTTCTAATTGCAGCTTTATGTTGGAATATATTAATCTAAATTGTTTTGATTTGGAGAGGTTTTGAAGAGGATGTTTTTGCCGGTTTTAGGTGTAACCACCTGGCATCTGCGGTCAGGCATTCCAGGAAAGTGGTTCTTTTCAGAACTTGTCTTTTTAAGGGTTGGTTAACTACCTCAGTACAGAGGATTAAACTGCCCTGTCTGTACTGTAAATAAGGAAACGTTATTGATGAAAGCAGGGCTTGTTCCCCACTAAATATGCACGTGGGCAGCAGCGGCGGTGGAGCCTGGGCGCTCCTTGTAATATACAGCTTCTGGTGCTGCCCTGACATCGTGAACAGTCAAACTGGGCATGTATACTAATCTCATGTGATGAGCCTGAACAAGCCCTGCTTTCATCCTATTTGAACTGAATTAGCTGCCTTGCTTCTTCAGATTATGTAGTTACTGGTTGTATGATAGTTTAGAAAAATGTTACTTTTGTAAGAGCTTGAACATAAAAAAAGCTTCACAGCTACTTTTGAATATCTCTGCGGTGTCCCCCTTTCTCACAGCAGATGAGTCTTTTTTGATACTAACTTACCGGTTTTGAAAGCTGTGTACACGTTTATTTTTGGAGGTCACTGGATGTCATTTGTGTACCAGCTGTAATCATGCACGCCACGAACAGTGATGGATATCATAGAGAGCTGCTTTTTTTCCCCCCTCGTTCCATTCATGTGAACAGTAAAAGGGTCATAAGCTGTGGTGCGCGTGGCTGCTACAACAGCGCTGTGTCCAGGAAGACCGACCGATCCTCTGGTTTAAGGGGGATACTGCAGCCATGTATTTTTTTCTTATTCCATAAGTTGCAAAAAGGAAACTGAACACTTGATCTGGTTTTGTACACAGTTAACTCCCTCTCAAATCTGTATAATTACAAGCAGACCTTTGAAAAGTTGTTACCAGTTTTAAACTATCGTTGGTGGCCAACAACCGTTTTTGCATTCCTGCAAATAAATTGTTTTATACTGTAAGATGAGGTGAGTAACTTATTTTTGTAATAAAGTTTTTGATTTTTATCTGTGTCTTAAAACTGTTTGCTATGCCTTGTATGAAGAGCAATTATCAGTCACTACTGATGTCATTCATTTACTTGCTGGAACATGCACCATAATTTGCAGTATGACTTGAAGATTTTACAATTCGGACCCAGTGACGCCTAAAAACCTTTTCTTGAATGATTATAGCTTTTGAACGAGTCTAGTGTATATAAAATGTTTGTCCTTGGAGAGAGCTGCGAGGGAGAGGGTACTGTATTTTAGGTATTGATTAGATACGGTAGGTGTATTTTAAAACGAATCCAATGTACTTACAGGGTACTGACTTTGCATGTGTGTTATAACATTCATGTGGAACTTTTGGTTTAATTATATGACTGCGTCAGGATATGGTTTATTTGTCTTGGCACTTAAAGGGACACCTGCGTTGGCTGACATGCTTGCATTGCCGTAGCTGCAGAGCACCGAATGCAGCGATTAAATGCCGCTGGCTGCTGGTTAAAAAATTGAGGAGGTAAGGTGATACGTTTTACTGTTTTGCAATAGCGGTTTTTTTTCCTCAAAGACAGAAAATGTTTCTGAATGGCAAGATTTTAGCAATGAGTTATTTTAGTTCTAATCTCAAAAATAATTCAGCTGTTTCTGATAAATGCTGTCAACTCTTTGTTTCAGTTGTAAATTTGTGTGGAAAGCGATTCGGTTTCGATGGTCAGTAATGCACTAGAATTTTCTTTAGTATAAGCCCACCGTTTATCATATTAACGGTGGTGCTTAACATTCAAGGAGGTTCGCATCTACACGTCGCCAGTTTCTCACTGTACTGCTGCCAGTTTATAAAGTGTCCGCAATGGACTAAGTGAAGTCCTCCAGGTCTCAAATGAATTGAGAACGATGACCATGAACCACATGAACCAATGCTCGTGATATGAAGATTGTAGTTAAACGTCAATATTCATTTTTAAGAAAGGAAAATCCGCTGAATAAAGGTTAAAGGAAATGACCGGAAGATTGCCGAGATAAGTTCTCATAAAATCTATAAATTAATGATAGAAATTAATTATAATGTTCAAAGGAATATGTACCTGTGAATGAAAAAAATTTACTTTAAAAAGTACTTTAAGCTTTAGAATTATGTAATATTTTGCATACAACGCATGGGCCATTCATCTGTCATTGTTTAAAAATGAATAAACTGTGCGGGCAGTTCGTGCCTAGAGCATCACTAAAAATAGTGCATGACCTCGACGGGTGTACGCGTTGGTATAATACCATCCATGCCGTAATACAGTATGTATACAGTATAATACAATGTTAAACCCACGAATCTCGAGGATACTGTAAAAAAAAAACCCGACGGAGTCTTGAAAAATGATCGTTTGAAAAATCTCAAATTACTAATGTTGTCTGATGCATTTAAATTCACTGCCGTACTTTTCCTGCCCACGTATCTACAATAACTGTGAAACGAGAATCCCAGAAGCCCATGATATTTAACATTTTTTTTCCTTGTATTAAGCAGAAGGAATGGGTCTGAGTGTAAAACTACTTTGATTTTCATTTTTTTTTTTTTTTTTTTTACACTTTTGTAGTAATTCTAGTATTGTTCAGTTTGTAATGGGATTTGCTTTTCAAAATATAATGTATACATATTAATACAAATTGCCATATTTAAAAATCTTTAATACCGATGTCAATAATGGGACTACTAGTTCATAAAGTTCGCTACTGAATTAAAAATGTAGAGCGTCGCCCATGCCCATGTGCCTCGTAAAGCTGGTGCACCAGAGGAGCCCATCCCTAGGTGGGCGATGCAGTCCGACAGCCCCAGCCACACCCAATGCCAAGTCATGCGCCTCGGATCATATAGCAGTCCCGAAACGAAATACCCCTGAGACAAATGAAAATATTTTAGAAATACTTTCTTATGCTAGACCTGACTGCCTAACTTATAAATAGCACTCGCACCATACGTAAAAGAGACGCGTTCTTTAAGTCGCGTGTCACCTGACAAGTCCAGACCGAGACGAGAAGCCAGCGGTAGTGACGTCAGGCAAGGGGCCGTCCGTCAGAGTAAACCGGAACTGCCTCGCTCGCTATGAAAATATAAATGCAATTTCAAAATGTACTAACCAACCGCATTGTTTACGCACTTAAAACATGTAGCCATTTAGCTTCCGTCACATATTTAATTCGAATTGATATTCAAGAAGAGAACCAGTCGCGCAGTCCAGCTTGCTAAGGTAAGTGAATATCAGATGGGCAGATTAACTTACATTTGTCCCCAGCTAGCTAAATTATGTATTTACATGGTAGGTTCGATATAACCGTGTCGAATAAATTGCATATACATATACAAGCGATTTGTTAAAGTGAAAACCCCAGAATGGTCTGTCGGCTTCCTGTCCGTGTCTCCGCGATCACCCTGTAGCTGCCTGCTAAAGTATGAGAGGTATTTAAATTACAGGACGGCTGTCAGTAGTTTCATTCTTGCTGACGCTTCCATCTAAAAGTGTGATTAATGTGCGTTATTAAAATATTGCTAAAACTAAACATATATACGCAAGATATATATACTAATCGAAATCTTCCTACAGTTATATTTTGCCATGTAATTAAACAGTAGTCCAGTTTATTGTGTAATCACTTATGCAAGCAAATACATATATATTTAAAACCTATAACATTGAAGTTCATGTATTGCATTAAAATAATTAATTTCTTAGACACCCAAGTAACGGTTGTGCGCATTTTTACTGGTATTGACCCAGGTACAGTAAGAGGAGGGAAATCGCCGCAATTAATATTTCAGCATTTCGCGACAATCTGCATGCATAATTTACAGACATGTTCAAGCAAACTGTCATATTTGGTACTGTGCGTCTGTCCCTCCAGACCACGATGTTGCGTATAAGAAGCTCGCTGGAGACCCTGAAGCAGGGTCTGAAGGTGGATCTCCTCCGGGAAACGGGCCGCCAGTATCCGCTCTTCTGCTTCCTTCTGGCGTTCCTGCTCTTATCAACTGTTGTTTTGCACGGGTAAGTGTAAGGCAGCTTGGAAACATAATGAAGTGTACGTGTATACACCTGTTGCATGTCTGCTCTTATTCCCCCATCAGTTATTTAATTAGTGAGCTTACTAAATGACATGTTCAGTGTCCCAGCCTTTTCATCTCCATGCAGATCATGTAGGAAGTCATTATCATTTTTAATGGAATGCTGGAAGTTTAAGAGGAACTGATTTCCATATCCATTATTTATCTATAGTATATCTCCAGTCTGACTCCACATGATATTCTACCTGTGTCATTGTGGGGTTTTGCCCCGGTTTTCTGCTTCCCCCCACAGCCCAGCTAAGGTGAACTGGGCTTACCAAATTGTCTGGAGGTGTGACTGTATGAGTGGTCTGTGGGCCCCACCATGGGTTGGTGCCCCATCCAAGGTTATTCCCTTCCTTGTGCCCATAGTTTCAGGAGTGGCTTTGGGCCGCTGTGACTCTCTATAGCAGTGGTCACCAACTAGTTGACCGTGATCGACAGATGATCTTTAGGACATTCCCAGGAGATGCCGACAGTGCTGTAGGGGGTGGGGAATTCTCCCCTGGTCTGCAAAATATAGCATCTTGATTCAGAAGCTCATTTTTTCTTCATGCCAGTAGCTCTCGCTGTTACATACAGGTTGGAGGCCACTGCTATCAGATATAGGCTAAGATATAACTTTTGTGTAAGATGCAGGGGCTACACTAGAAATTATGGGCCCCCAACACAGACCAAACCGATTACGTTCCAATTTTCCCCTCCTTTACGCTGCCCCTGCAAGCAGGAACAGAAACTGAAACTCATTTCCTATTGCTGTTGTAGGTACCTCTACATCCTGATGGTTTTCTGGTCCTTCCTGGCTGGTGTGGTCACCTTTTACTGCTCCATCGGTCCAGAGTCCCTACTGCCCAACATGCTGTTCACCATTAAGCCGAGAGCCAAGGTAAATAGAGTTTTGCCAAGAGGGGAAACTGCCCCCCCCCAAGCCCCCCTTTCTTCCTCATGCCGTTTTCAGTTCCTGCTGTACCGCTCCGGCTTTGCCTGTGCCTCATGCTTTGGTTTTATTGACTAGGAGGAACAACCAGAACTGTTTCCTCTGGGTCAGAGCTGTGCAGTCTGTGGGAAGACAAAGTGCACCAGGCACAGGTGGGCCTGCGCTAACAGACATCCGTGTCATTTGGTGTCCCTGTGACGTCGCCGCTACCTTCTGTGTGCTGAGATTTGCGTCCTGATTCGGAGCTCGGCGGAAACGAACACGAGAATCTTCATCAGTCAGACAAGCGACATTCATGCATATAAAAATTACTGTCTCAACTTTTCATCCATTTGAATCGTTGGTGTTTCAGTCTTTCCACCTATTATTAACCTGTGATAACACTCTGGCCCGAGTGACCCTGGGTTGTCTACCCTGTATCCATGGGAGCTATGATAGGGCTTCTGCTGGTGAGCTGGACCCCGATGGGGCACGGAGCAATAGTGCTGTAGCATGGAGGATTAACACACTTGCAGATTGCAGTCACTGTTTTCATTCATTTGCTGAAATGTGATATATTCTCTGGACTCTGGAGATGGTAGCTTGTGTTTCTGCTGGAGTGAGATATGTCAGCCTAGAGGGGAATCCCTGGCCAGGATTGTGGTTTGGAAAAAGGAACCTTCACACGCACAGCAGGAACACTCAACATCTGGTAAAAGAAGCTGAGGAAATGAAAGTTTTTAATTTTTTTCATGATCTGGTTTGAAAGTACTTAAAGGGAGCAAGTTTGCTGCCTGTATAAAGATACATTTTAGTAACTGATGTTGTGTTATGCAAGTGTCTAAACAAATTCACATGTTTAGATGTTTGCTAATTTATCAGGGTTGTCTATCAAACTAACGAAGACCTAGAAAAAATAGTCTACCATCTGGAAAAAAAATCTTTTGTTGTCTCATTTTGGTAAAATCAAAATCATGTCCCACGTTTCACAAATCCTTATAAGTCTCTTTGTTACATGGTTTTGGTAACTTTACTAAATGGTTTCTGCCGACTTGAGCCAGACTATTGCAAACCTCCGGAGAAATAGCGCGAGTCTAAAACTTTTAGACTTGTACTATACTGCCATCTCGTGGCACTTATTTTTAGTTCAGCGGAAATTTACCTTGATTGTGACTCAATCTTGAGTATGTAACTAGTTTATTATATAGCCTATCAAATGTGCTTTAATACCTAATTTAATGTTATTAGACATTAATGTCATTATTGTAATAAAGAATAAAAGGCGTCTATATCTGTCTGGCAGGCTGACGTTGCAGCTGGAGAACTTTCAGCCATGGCTGGACTTAAAGGTATATTCCAAGGTGGACACGTCTATCGCAGAGGTAGGTGCCGCCTTGATGTTTAATGTCACGCTTTTGAAATGAAGGTCTCTGGTGGTATTTTAGGGACAAGTCCTGTTCTTTTTGGTTTCCAGGTTCTGGAGTTGGTCCTTGAGAATTTCGTGTATCCCTGGTACAGGTATGTGTTACACCTCCCCCGTGATTCCTGTGCCTCTCTGCACGCGCGGATCTTATATTCCAGCCCTAGTGAAAGGTATCGCGTCCCCTTGTGTGAAGGACGCCTGTGTTTTAGGCGGGTGGAGACTGGGCCT
The DNA here is from genome assembly GCA_026781145.1 of Hippopotamyrus pictus. Lineage (NCBI taxonomy): Eukaryota > Metazoa > Chordata > Actinopteri > Osteoglossiformes > Mormyridae > Hippopotamyrus > Hippopotamyrus pictus. Next base: position 2,050,175 of record JAODLC010000043.1, on the reverse strand, counting down.
GGTGTGGGTACTTAAATAACCTCTCCCCACCTGAATGACCTTTTCTCTTCCACGTAAGGGACGTCACAGACGACGAGACCTTTGTGGACGAGCTGAGAGTGTCGTTGCGGTTTTTTGCAGCCGTCTTGGTCCGGCGAGCACAGAAGGTAAACCCCGAAGAAGCACTTTCAACTGTCAGACACAGTAAATTCGGATTATAAAATATACAGAACGGTGTACAATACAGTTCAAAGAAAATGCAGAATCTTTGAAACTCCTCAGAGGGATCGATTTTGCTTATATTCTTGTTTTGTTTATATGGGTCCATAGTTTTTTCGGACTATGTTTGCATCCCTCGTGCTTCTCTGCATGACTGGAGATGGGGTACGATTAAGACCCAGCAGAGACACTGTCATCGGTCTGCTCTGTCCTTCAGGCTTTGAAAAGCCACAAGATGCAGCTCCATTGTTCAGTGGGAATGGACTATTGATCTGTGCTCCCCCACGATAATTTGGGCACCTGCCGCTCCAGTGTCTGAGATGTTTGCTTATCTCACCAGCGTTACCTGCCGCCTTCTGGAGGAGCAGGGTATCGCACGCTTGTCGGCTGTCTTTGTGTTGGTGTCATCGTCAAAGTGTTTGAACTTCCTAGCAGGACTATTTTCAGTTCCAGCGGTGGCCTTTGAGGCTTAAAGGTTTCTGAACAGGCCACATATATATGAAAAAACTAGTCTTGGAACAGTTGCATTTTTTTAAGATTTTGTTTATAGGTAACGTCATGTCTGAGTTATCCCGTATTTTTGTACGTTACAGAGTCCTTTTTACGCCCCTTAGGCACACACTCACTTTAGTTCCACCTCATCTTTTTTCATACTTCCATTTTACTAGTACTGTATTGTACTCCACTTGTATTGTACTTGGATTCCTTGTTTTTTTTATTTTGTGTTGTATTGTATTTATGGTATTCTTTATTTTTAGTATTTTTTAGGCACAGTGAGACTTATGCCGTGGCACAACAGTTTCCTTTGTTGTAATTAGTTTTGTCTTAAATCTGATGTGTCTTGCTTTTTTTTTTTAAAAAAAGTGAAAATTGTCTTAAAAATGGGCCACCAGAAAAAGCATCTCCGACTTTCTGTTTCTTCCCCAGGTTGATGTTCCGTCTCTTATAACAGGCAAAGTCCTCAAAGCGGCTATGAAGCACATCGAAATAGTCGCTAAAGCTCGGCAAAAAGGTATTTGTACGTAGTTCTTAAGCCATTCAGAAACGCGTGTGCAGCTGGGGGCGTGGTAAATTGTAGTATTCTGTGGACTCCCAGTGAGAAACTCGGAACACCTGCAGCTGGCGGCCCTGGATGAGTACGGATCCGACCTCCATGTGGCGCTGCGGAGCCGCAGAGACGAGCTGCTATACCTCAGGAAGCTGACGGAGATGCTCTTCCCCTACATACTGCCCCCGAAGGCTTCTGACTGCAGGTGCAGCGTTGCAGAATAAGCCAGATGCTGGCGCGTGTTTTTCAGTGTATTCATTAGAACGAATGAGAAGCCGCTCCTCTGTCATTGTGACACTTGAGTGTGTGTGTGTGTGTAGGTCCCTCGCCTTGCTGATTCGGGAGATCTTGGCCGGCTCCGTCTTACTCCCGGCCCTGGACTTTCTTGCTGACCCTGTGAGTGTGTGACATCATCACTGGGAATCTTTCAGTGGACACGGTCAGGAAGAAGCTCTCTGTTCTGGGTGACTGTTGCATGCCTGGTGTTTTTATTTTGTTGTGATTTTGTTGACACTTTTTCCCAGGACACCGTGAATCACTTGGTACTCATCTTCATCGATGATACCCCGGTAGGTGCACGTGAACCGTTCCTTCCTTAACAAAGTCAGTGATGGCTGCTCATGAGTAGAGCTCACTAGGTGGCAGTATTGTACTCCGTCCTCAGAGCTGCGTCTCCGTTCGCCCAGCCAATGGGCTGAGCCCGTTTTCTTCCTCTCCCCCAGCCCGAGCCGGCCACCGGCCCCACATCAGCTCTAGTGCCGTTCCTGCAGAAGTATTCTGAGTCCCGCAACAGGAAGTCATCTGTAAGCACGTTTGCTTCTTTCCTGCAGCCGTCAACTGCCGTAGCACTGGCCTTGACTCACCGATCACGCCTTAATGTCTGTAGGTGCTGAAGTTGGAGCTCAAGCAGATCCGTGGACAGCAGGACCTCCTGTTCCGCTTCATGAATTTCCTAAAACAGGAAGGTGCAGTGCATGTGTTGCAGTTCTGCTTGGCTGTAGGTGAGTCCAGGGCTCTGCTTCACTTCTCCACTAAGGCATGGCGTGGATCTCTAAGACGGGTCCCAGAGGACCCCACCCATGAGATGTTTGTTTTAAGTGGAACTAGGCCAAATTTTCATGATCAGTGAGCTTTTTGCCACTAATTTCCCCCCCCCAGAGGAATTCAACGACAAAATCTTGTGCCCAGAGCTGAGCGATTTTCAGATGCGGGCCCTGCACGAGGAGGTGAAGCAGCTCTACGAGACCTACTGCCTGGACGAGAGCATCGACAAGATCCGCTTCGACCCCGTCATTGTGGAAGAAATACGGAAGAGTAAGCTCCCAAGGCGCGGGCAGTTACGGTGATGCGGGGGGGGCCGCGGGCTCTTCTGCCCGTTTTGAGGAAACGTACAAATTCGGCGAGCGGTTCACATGCAGTCAGGGTGAAGCGCTGTAAGTCTGAGGCGGAGACGGCATCTGTTTTCCCACTGTAGATGTGTCTCGTGACGTGTAATCTTCGCTTGGAGTTCCTCAGTTTCAACATCCTACTTCCTTGGGTAGTAATTCTGCTCTTGGCTGTTTGTTTTTCTTGCCTGTCTTGCTGATGCTAAGTACACATCTGGTGCATGTAGGGATCTGAGTCCTTCCCTTTATCGCTCAGTCGCTCAGGGATCCTACAGTGACGTGGTGAAGCTGCAGACCTCGCCCTGCCTGTTCGAGGCCTACGAACACGTTTTCTCACTACTGGACAATGTCTTCACCCCCATGTTCTGCCACAGCGATGAGGTAATCCATGTAGGAGTATATGGGAGACGGTTCACAAAAGTGGTTTAGATCACGTAGAAATTTTATCGTCTTCCTTTTCAAAGACAACGCAGCATTGTGTGGCTGTGTGTTCTGTATCATGGCGAGCAGTCGGTGTCCATCGTACATTTTCCCACTTTTCTCGCCTGCAGTACTTCACGCATCTACTGAAGGGGGCCGAATCTCCGGTCAGGAGCTCCCGACCGATCAGGTTGGCGTGTGTCCACATCCGTCTGCCCCCGTCTCCCCCCATACTCCACATCCCAGAGTGTTTATGTTGGAATGGCTTGCTCGTTACGCCCACGAGTTCTGTTTTACTTTACAACCTCCGTGTTGTTATAACTCGGGGGTTCTGTCGTTTACGTCTGAGTGCGTCCACGTCTCTTTTGACCCAGAGTTCCACAAGCTGCTCATATAAGGCCGCCTTCTTTTAAGCTCTTTTTTATTAAACGTGAGATGCGGAGTAGAATTTATCTGACTGCAGACAACCTCAGGGCAGTCGTCCACAATCCATTTTAAATTTTTTAATTTTAAAAAACGATTAAACATCAGGCAGCTTTAATTCCATGTACCTGTTGTTCCAGAAATAGCCTGAATTTGGATGACCTCAGGTAAGTATTTTCCCGGCACGACACTGGCCTGATCTCCTTCTCACTCCTGCATGTGAGATATGAACTGTCCTAGGGGGGCGTCGCTTGCTAGCCAGCTGACCGTCGCATGTAATGCAGGATACGCTTTAGTTTGTAAATGCATTTCTAATTTGGAATGCGTGTTTTGAAAAGCGCCGCCTGAAAGGTTAGCCCTGCTGTTGGCAGCATTGCAATCCAAAGCCTGTTCCTTTCAGGTTGGTCATGCAATTGGAAGTGGGTGGCAAGTATTTTCTTACCGTGGAGGGAAGGTGCTGGCCAACACACGCGAGGGGTCTGGGAAACTGGCCCGTACCCGTGACTGAGAACTGTTTCGCGCTTGGCTGTAACGGCTGTTTGAGTTAAAGATCTGTCTGATTTAGAAAACGCAGCATGTGAGTTTTCCCCCTCATCTCCGATTTTAAATCGCTTGTATGCATGATTGGACGGCTTCGCGGTGCGTCGGAGTGCTGTAACGTCCCCCTGAGCCAGGCGCCTCTCCTGCCCCTCTGACCGGCCGGCAGCCCCAGTGCCGGAAGGAGCGTTAAGTCGGGGCCATTACCATGGTAACTAGTTTAGTCAAGTGCCTGAAAGATTCAGCCCTGGCAGGGTTAATGCTGGTTATTTTACAGACACTTTCTGCAGCTATACGATGTCCACATCACTGCAGAGAGGCTGTATGTCCCTGACAACCCCCCCCCGTCCTGTGT
>JAODLC010000043.1:2023986-2036120 GCA_026781145.1 Hippopotamyrus pictus | reverse complement strand
CCAGGCGGAGACTCGAACCCAGGTCCCAGAGGTGTGAGGCAACAGTGCTAACCACTGCACCACCGTGCCGCCCCCTGCATTTAAATCATTAACCCGAAAATATGCAAGTAATATACACTAATTATGCTACATATCAAGTGTTTTTCCCCCGGTATCTGCAAGAGTATCCATGTCCCTACAATGCCCCTACAATGTCCCTGTAATGCCCCTACAATGCCCCTGCAATGCCCCTACAATGTCCCTACAATTCCCCTACAATACCCCTACAATGCCTCTGCAATACCCCTACAATTCCCCTATAATGCCCCTGCTACCACAGAGAAAGGAAAAAAAATTGTAAGGGCTACATCTCAAAATTGCAGATATTTGAATATGGTTATCAACTGAAACCTTTGTGAGTACTCCGGATATTTTTTTGACAGTGCTGATTAGAGCATATGGTGTGGTAGCTCAGTGAACAGCACTGCTATGCGAGTGTGGTTTCCACAGCGGCCAGGAATATCCCCATTGCTCAGGTTTGTGTCCATGCTGTGTCTATGCTGTGTCTAATCCATGGCATAATGCCTTGCGCTTGCATTTCACTTTAGTACTGTATTACACTTGTATTGGGCTTCATTGTTTTATTTTGTGTGATATTTTATTTATTGTGTTCTTTATTTCTGGTGTTTTTAAGCATGATTAGAGTTATGTCTTGGCACAATTGCCCTCGGCATAAATAAAGTTTAATCTCATTTTATCAGAGACCAAACCGTGTTTCCCTGCCACAATCCTCGCTCTTCACAATGGTTACTCTTCATCCCCCTGAAACACACAATCATATGTCATTTTGAGCCCTTTATACCATAAGAATTTTAAACTTAATTTGTTGTCCAAAAACGTGAATAGGAAACTATATTTTTCTCGGTGATATTGCGAAATTATTTGATACTTGTTCTCTCATTTCATTAAACATTCTAATTCCAAATAGGGTTTCAGACTTTTAAAATGATCAGATTTAATCTGAAATTAGTATACGTGTCAAGCTACAGTGAAAACTGGGAGCTTTTAACCGAGAGGCTCGACACCTATGAAGTAGCTCCTCATGTCAGCAGTGGCCCCCAACGTGTACCAGTGCAAGCGCCGGTCCACCGCAAGGGAATGTCGCCACCTGCTGTGTTCGCAATTCCCCGCCGTGAAAGAACGACCCGCTGATATTTTGTGTATTAAGAAATCTGTAACTATTCTTTCCATGCATTATATGCTGAGTTGTATCAATTTCCAACGTGCTTTTTTGTCTAAAACATAAAAAGTTGCAACTGCAAGTGCACCTGTTTATTTAATTACATTTAATAACAGTAGGAGCTGGTAATCTGCATTTAGCGGCATGCATTAAAACACATTTATAACTTTAAAGAATAAAGCCTTGGTTATTTTCAATAAAGACACTTTTTCAGTAAATGTTGGATTTCCTACAAGGTGGCCCCGCGGCCTATGCTTATCGCATCCGGGCGCTTGATTTGAGATGCTTGCAGAGGACGGTATGTTAAGTTGACATTAGTAACCGAGCCGCTGCGTGCTTGATACTTAACAAAACTTAGTCCTAATTCAACAAAACCGGTTGTCATCCACTTTGCACTTAGAGTACTTAGCGAAAATGAACGGAGTTTCATTTTCTTACTTTAACTTTACCAACGATCGGTAAGCATGGGAAATGGAGGCGGTAGTAAGTCGAACACAATTGCGCTGAGCGCGAGAGTGTCCGCGGTGCGGTGCGCGAGCTGCCAGCCAATGTAACGCTTCCCCCCCGCCGAGCAAATGATACCAATATACGCTCCGTGCATAAGCATCAGGCAGCCCGCAGACTGGCGAATTTAAAATAAGTCTACAGAGGCGGAGGACAACGGGGAGAAGGTGAGAGTGGAGTGTAAGAGGGGGACGCGAATCAGCCGAAGCACGCCGCGGCGCTCCGCGAGAGCAGACATTGCGGACTCGCGCCGCGAGACGCGAGCGGCTCCGTAACGGCGAAATGGAGTAAACATGGCCAGCAGAAGGACTGCTTTCATCGAAGGTAGGCCAGCGACGGCGCCGGAGAACCGGCTCGAACCCTAGACGTTATTTAGGCGGACACTCTACAGCGCCGTTTACATTTATTAGTGTACAACGCAGGCTAGTTAGCCTAGCCGCCTCATTTGTTGCGGATGACCGGTAGTTAGCCACCGAGCTAGACAGCTAGCTATATGCTTTTTAATTTGGCCTAGCCACGGGGCTCTTGCATTTTTGAGGTGCACCTAACTAACCCTGAGACGTTTTAGCCAGATTCGTGTATACGTGCTCTAAACACCGCTTTTAAAACCTGGGTTTTGTTCAGTATTGTAGGTAGCTGGCTAACAATAACATTTGTAGTTGGTCTTCCAGTTTGCTGGGTTGCTCATCCAGTGTAGACGCGGTTTAGGAGGAAACCTAACCAGCCTTTTTAAAATAAACGTGCAAAACTATTGAAATCCGCCAATAACATATGTATATATGTTCTGGTTTTCATGTTTTGCGTGGTTGCCAAAGCCCAGTCGGCCTATTGAAGTGTTTGATAGGTGATGGAGAAGTGTTCCGTCATGGGGGCAATAATCTGCATGCGTGAGTGCCACCATGTATCTGAGTAGCTACAGACATAGACACCTTAACGTACAACAGTTAAAGACTCATCCTGTTTTATTGATATCCTTAGTTTTATTCGTTTGAAGTAGCCTCTAATCACCCTACATTTGTTCTGTTATACTATAGTTAACAATCAGAGTATTTTTAAACCAATGTCACTGAATTGTCAACACATTAAATCTAACAAGTTAACAGGATTACATCAGCCGGTATGTGTAGACAGGTCGTATGTTGCTCAGGAAATCGACCGCATTTTTAAATCTATTTGTATTTACACAAATATAATGGAAATGAAGCGACTTGTTTTAAAAGACAGAGCTTCGGGCCGAATTTAAACTGGTCACAAATGTGTTTCTGCAGCTGGAAGTGTTGGCTGAGCTTGGTTTTAAGTGGCATGTTGGTGGGGAATGTGACATGTTAGATTGTGTGTTAGGGTGGGGTGGGATTCTTGCAGTAGAAGATATGTAGTGAATTGTGGTAGACTGAAATTAAGTGCCATGTGTCTTAGAATCGTGAAGGGTGATCTTAATGTGTCTTAGGTACACCATGGGCATCTTTATGAACTGTAATGTTACATCAGGCATAGTGTGATCTCCCAGGCAGCAAAATGTAAATATGACCATTTCTTGGAAATGTCTCTTGAAAAATGCAGGTGCAGTTTGTCAGGACTAGAGAGTGTTCTGCTGACAGGGTGAACAAGTGATTTAAAACGTTGTGCTGTATCTTGCAGGTTTCTTGCCAGCAGAGTGTCTGTTGCTGTACGTAAGTGAAGTTGTATAATTGTAAAAACCAAACTGTATTTATTAATTTAGATATTAATTGGCTGAAACCTTGCTTAGTTTCTTTTTTAGTGTGAAGCCCTGCAATTACTCAGCAATGTCAGTCTGAGAAATTTAATCATCTGTAATAGTCGACCAGGCTGGAACCTCTCAATAATGAGTTCTAAGTTTTTCTTCCAGCTTTCCTTCTGTTTTATTGGAATATTCAAATATTATTTAAAAAAAATAGGCACAAGTCTTATCGATGACTCTGGTCCTCTAGAGTAACCCGTAATGCATCTGGGGTTTCTGCAAGGCCCGCCGTGGGAGCCTGTGCTGTAGCATTGAGAGAGAGGATACTGGCAGTATCACAAATGAGCAGTCGCCCAGTTCCTTTTACTCATTTTGGATGCTTAATTACCAAATTGGGATTTTAATGCTAATCTGTATGATTCTATGGTCCAAGTGAGTCTCCAGTACTGCATGAATAGTAAACTTAAGAATTCTACTTCTCATAGTATAATACTCTTTTCTTTGTTTTGAGGTGAACTGGTTTGTGTCTAATTTTCATTTCTGTTGTGTTTTGGGTTTGACCTTATTTGTCGCCCTCCTGGATTTTGCACACTTGGATTACTTCCTTGCCACTCTTGTCTTAAAGGTTAGAGGGAGTCTGTGCTTCTGACCTGGCAATTATTTTCTGCGTTTCTCTGAACTCGCTATATATATATTTTTAAGTCGGGTCTGAGAACTGTGCTTCCAACGAAAAAGCCTAAATGGGTTTAAATCCTACTGTTTTTCCCCTCAAACAAGGCACTTGCATCACTACAGTAAAATTATTCTGGTATGTAAATAGCTTACAGATTATCCATTCTATCACTGTTATTCCACAGTTTGGCCAGGATGCATACAGCTGCACTTTTGCTAATCACTTTCATAGCTGTAATAAGCATTTAATAAGCATTTAATAATTTCATGCTTATCTTATTGTAGAGCATGCCCATCCTCTTTAATAGTCCTTTGGCCCCTATTACTGAAGATATGTTCTGACTTTGTCATGTTTGTGCTGCCAGATGAGTCAAACTAAGATGAGTTGGGCCACAACACCATTATAATGCACAAGTGGATGAAGAGTGTTAGATTTAATTCTGATTTAATATGGTGAAGCAGCGTCATCCCAGTTCCATGTTTTTTGTAGGTTTAGTATTTACTTTAGCTATCAGGTATTTATGGCCTATAAAACTTGATCAAATTGAGCATGTGAGGGTGAATTGTTGTATCTTCAGGGTGCCTTACTCTGTTAATTATATTTGACATAAATTGCCAGAATGAATTTTGAGTAAATTAATGTTGACGTTATGGCTGTGTAAGTCCCGAGTTTGTTTGGCGAAGTATGAAAGTTGCCTTCATTTTATTGGGCTGAGTTACCTGAAGTTCGGAGCATTAGTATTGAGACTCATGTAGAATCCTTTAATTTAGCGGGGCGCAGGATGATGCATAAGCTTTGCTTCAGAATTACCCAGATATCCCAAGTGGCTATAGTCTGCCTTAGTGCCCCTGCTTTAGAAACTTGTGCATAATAGTAACATAGCATGATACAGGGATACAGCAGCACTTAACATGGTGCTGAGTGTCTAAGCTTATTAGAAATTGTAAAGCCTATAAAACTGGCTGTACTCTGAATAAAGGTTTTTACTAAACGCTTGTAGTGTAACCCAATCAGTTTGCTGTCTCTTAGTCTAATGCAGCATGTTTGAATGTGATGCTGAATCTGGCACTTATGCCTTTTTTGTAGCAATGTATCCTGGGAAGGCACCCCCCCCAGTCCTGTTCCTGTAGGGATAGTTTTGCAGAAATTGATTGCACTTGATTGAGCTAATTATACCAAACTCATTTAGTCCTCCCTTTCTGTTCTGCGGTTAGCTTTTTTAGGGAGATCTCTGAAATATGCTTGTGCTACGTCCCAGCAGGATCAAGAGCAGAACATCTGAGCTTGTGTGTAGAAGAAATGGGTGTGTAACCAGGGAGCCGCACAGAGCGGAAAATGATTTACGGCATGCCTGTCTGCACTGGTCAGCGTTCTGTATGCAGTTTGTTGTAGCTGGGTGGGCTCGTATAGAAAAGTGATCTGTAGGTAACATCTTGATCTTTATCATTTCTTAAAAGCTTGAAAAAAAAATGATTTTAAAAATGCTTTCGATGCATTTATTTGTATTATTTTACACCTGAAATTTTAATTAAAGGAATTTGATTGTTTACTAGCTATTTTTAGGAGTGAGAAGAGCAGAATCAGTTTCCTTCTAGCTATAATGCAGTATGATCACTGTGATAAGGTGCATGGAAAAACCACAAACTTATATGATTGGTTGTGTTACCATGTGACATGGTGGAAACTTTGCTTGTAAGTAGGGGTGGGTGGTACACCAGGATTATAGTTATTACCGGTGTGATTCTGCACTATGATATGGATTTGCACTATCCCATTAACACTGCGGTAAGTCAACAGCCCAATTATACAGCAGCCTATTAATAAAAATAAAGCATTTTATTTTCTTCCAAGCTTCAGTTGTGATCTGAATATTTGTTCTCATATATAACTGGTTTATCTGCATTTTGTGAATTTTCTGTTAAATTTCGTGGTATCTACAGTGACAATAGATATATATCCTATATTCTATACTGCGATAGAACATTAACAAATTCAAAAACAGATTTCAGACAGATTTTGTGTAATTATACACATTAAACAATAATAACCTGGTTACATCTGTGTATAGCAGCAAATTAAAAAGTGAAACATTTGCTAGATCAGTATATCTGTGCGCTAATGCCATCATGCAAGGTGCGTGTAAAAGGCATAACTGCCCAGTTAACACTAGAACCACCTTTTCCCAGGCCAGTGAACATCAAGCTCCTTTAACCGCCAAGCAAGGCGTACTTCAGTGTATGCGACCCTTTTGTTTACACTAATGCGCCATTAGTGTTAATAACGGCAGCAAGTCTAACACCCTCAACCAAAACGCCGTAATGTTCCTAAGAGAGTGGATGCTCTGTCCTGAAATCATACAGCTGACAAGTTTTCAGATGCAGTATGGTTTTTATGAAATGTTGGATAAATGGACATAGTTTCACATGGTGATTTCATGTTCTCAAAGTTTACATTTTATTAATTTTTTTTTATAAATCACAACTGTATAATTAATGTTATTTTTTATATATATACAGATCAACTCAGGTGAAACAAACGTGTTGTGACAGTAGCCATCTCTAACCCATCTGGTGCAATGCTTTCAGACTCATACTCATGCAGGAAATCTTACAGCAAATCTATATTATCCCATTATAAACCTAAAATTAGCGACATTAGAAGTGCTGGGGTTGTTTCCAAACCCTACAGGCTATTTACAAGGTAATGAAACTGTTACGTATATGTAAATGCAGGTGCTTGTGTGTGCAGACTCAACCCGAATTGAAAATCTCTCTCCAGTCAGCTGACCAAAGTTGGCAACCCTGTGTTTTATTTTAAATTACCTGTAAAATCCACTTCTTTCAGCTGAAACAGCTTATCATTCACTTTGTGTTGTTACTCTGACAATTATGCATTGAATATGAGAAAACATTATGTTTGTCACTTGTTACATGTTTTCAAAGACCACCCATACCCAACTGTAATAGCACTTAAAGTGAATGTATAAAATATATTTTTAAAATTTACATAAATGGACAGGTCATGCTACTCCTCCCAAAGCTTGGAAAAAAGTAATACCGGATATTATATCATCACCATCCAAAAAGTGAAAAATACCTTGATGATAATTTTAGGTCATATCACCGCTACTTGTAAGTACCTGGTGCCCAGCAAGTCTGTTTTTATCAAGAGGTGGGGCCAATTTTTGTTCAAAATTGCAAATTAGATCACAATCAAGAATAGAAGCAGAGGAGGTTATTCTCCTGTCCTTTTTTTTTTTTTATTAATGGTAGCAGTTGTACCTTCATTTTCTAAATTGCTTCTTTGTTTGCCAGATAAAGCGGTGAGTGTAGATTTTCAGTGTTAATCTAAATGAACTCTTGCTCTAAAGCGGCATTGCTTTGCTGCTGGATAGCATTTTTTTCTGCTGCCGCTTTCCTCTTCATTATGATTTTATGAATTTGCCTCCACAGACCACTGCTAAACTTTGGCATCTGCTGTTCTTAGCTGAGGTACTTTTTGACCCAGTACCTGTAAAAACCAAACCTCTGTGCATTGTTCAATTAGTTTAACTAATTGTTTAGTTTTCAGCCATAGGAAGTAGTATACAATGGCATATATAATCTTGCTTTATAGGTGTTTTTACAAATGCGTGTTTTTAAAGCCTTTGGAAACGGCATGTGCAGAGCTGGATGCAATACCAGTATTACATTCTTCTTGTTTCCGATGTTTCAAAACAATCTTGTCACTCTCAGTATACAGTGATGTTTCCAGACAATCTGGAAAAGCCATTGTCCGTTAGTGTGAATCACATAATTCCAGCATTATAACTGCAACAAAAATCAGCATAAGTAATAGGTTTCCTGGAGCAGAACAGCTGATCTTGGGGAGGGAAACATCTGGATTATATTAAATAATGCTCAGACCTTTCTGTTGAACCATGCAGACCTGATTGCCTTTTTGTATTAGATGTCCTAATAGCATTTCAGAAATCATAGCAGTGAGCTGACTTCGGTTGTATCTGTATTTAAGCTCTTGAAAAATCAGAGTCGAAGAAAGGTGGAGGTTTCAAGGCAAACTGGAGCTTCTCCCTTTCTGATGCCAGTGAGGAACAAGCGAACCAGTAAGCACTTCTGCGAGGGCCATTTCTGCCGAGACCATTGCACCTTTGCTCGTTCTTTATGTGGTAGTTCCTAATCACCAATATCTGCATTAGAATGTACAGCTGTTGAATGTGGCCAAGAGGGTCCATAGCATCTGGCAACTTTGCTTTTTCGTCTTACTTTTCTGATGTAAATAAGGCCACTTTTGAGATATGGTGCCTTTGATTGAAACTTGTAGAACCCATTTTAGTTCTTTACTTGTGCATGTTGTGTTTGTTTTACACTGTAGAATGAGATCCAATCATACATCAACATCTGCTCTGTTTTTTTACTTGAATGTAGCAGCAAACTTCAGAACTGACTTGGCTGTTAGTACAGAAGCGTACCTGGGTTCTCTTGGGCCGGATCCACTGTGTTCAGCACCTGACTTGTTTGCTTTTCCCTTCAATGCGATGCAGCAGTTCCCGAGTGACCATGGCAGAGGCGGAGGAGCAGCGGGAGAGCGCCTCCAGGGGGAGGCAGGTACGCTTCCTGCTCGTTAGGGCTGCGCGGTTTCCGACACCACAATGCAATATTTGAAATTTTCGGAAGTCAAATGCAGTGCTCACAGAAAGTCTGCTTGCTTAATTCGGTAAGAATATAGCAAATTTTGATTAAGCAAGTGTAGACATTAGAGTTTACTGCTGAGGACAGAGAGAGCATCACATCCGATTTTTATCAGTCTTTTTTTAATGTGTTACATTGGCATTCAATTGTTATACAAGTTCTAATTTTATAGGCGTTTCCTCAATACAGATAGCCAGTTGCCACATAATCAAAGTTATCAGATGGAAGCTGACATGTTTGTTTCTCTCCAAAAGTCTCCTCAGCTGAAAAACTTCACGGTGGGCGAACACTTAAAAACATACGAGCGCAAGCAAACTAACCACTCGCGGCTGCTGAAGGGGAACGGCCTGGGGGTGCTCAAGCTGGGAGCTGGAAGGAAGCAAAGGTACTACCTTGATGTAATTTTTGAAAGGATGTGGCAAAACAAACCAACTTGTCTGGAGGAGGGAGATTATTCATTCTTGCTGATAATATGCCTCTGTGTATGGAACATCAGAACCTATTATCGCTTCAGCGAGTTGTGAAAGGGAAATGGAGATCCCAGTGGTGAAAACTGGAGGGGTTGTGTTGTGTTTTTTTTTTGATTGGAGCTTATCTCCCCTCATTTCTTTCCCCAGTGAAAACCCTCATGCCGTAACTCCACCGCCCAATAGAACCAATTATTTTGTGGTCAGTCATACGCCGCCACAAGGGGTCGTCGTTCAGGGGCGGCTGTTCCAGCATGCGAATGCACCTGCTGTTGTAGGGAAGAGCGTCCAGAGGTAGGAGGCATCGTCGTGGGATCTCGCCGTGTTTATGTTCACGGTGAACTTCAGGATGAGTGTGATTTGCAGCCTGATGTACTTTAGACTTTGGCTAAGCCTCAGTTCTGTGTTTTTATGGAGATTGTCTTCAAGTCTGAAGACTCTTTATCATAGTTGTCCCAGTAAGACTTTTGTTAACAAAAGATCCACTTGGTAAAGTAGCTGGTTTCTTACCATCTACTCTTGTGTCATCCTAAAGCAACTTTGACTTGAAGGAAAGGTGAGCTGGTTGCTGGGTGAATATCTGAGCGCATGCTGCTGTGGAGTCTACTTCCAGGTGTCCTGGCTCATAATCTGTGTTCCATCTCATGCTTGAGACAGATAATTTCTTGTACAACATGCTTGTCAAATAGAGGCTGGCTTAGCTGCCTTGTCGTCAGTCACAGTCATGGTGATGTTTGGCTGTCTCCTCCCATTCTGCTCTTTTTCCATCTAAACTTCTGGATGCTTTTTGCTATTGCAGTGATTCCTTTTTTGCAACTGTGTTGCACGATGTGTCTTATAATGTCTGTAATCACTTAGACTGATGATGATGTCACAAACTGAACTTTAACCTAGCCTTGGATTTATGATAAATTGGCCTTATTTTAAATGCATTATCCGTGTGTTCTGTGATTCTTCCTGGGTAGATTAATTTCACGTTTATGATGAGTTATCTAGTTACAAATGTGTAGAAATGATTTCCTGAACTGAAATAATTATGCAGCACTTTTATTTATAGAACATGCATATTTTGAATGAGTTTGAATAATATAAAGGAAAGCTGACTTAGAGAATTTTTCCCCTTGCAGAAAAGACTACAATACCCAACAAATCCAAAGAGTGGAGTTAGACAGCATTATACTAACTTGCCCAGAAATCCCAGGTAAGCAAATTTGTCTTGAATTTATTATTTAAACTTTGGTACACTAATAGGACGAGACTGCTGTGCATGGTGAGCGTGTCACCAGCTAACCGCTGAACTGTCAGCTTCTCATATGTGATCAGATAGGAGGAGAACCTTTCACTTACATTTACAAAGTGTTTTGCTTTTTGTCAAGAAGGCCTTAATCTGTTACTACAAACATGCACAGGAGACCAGAAACGTATACTCTGCAATCATGGTAATTCTGCACTCGAATCAATAATGGGGCTTTTTGTAATTTTCCCCCTGAAAGGCATCGTCCCCTTTGATGTCTGAAAGCTGTGAGCCGTCCATATTTTCTGTTACTCGGGAGAATGTTCACTTGAGAATGCAGGGCTGTCATGGAGGCTGTCGGGGAGAAACAGTTAGAAAGAGGCCCCTGTGGCTTAGATTGGGGGTCAACTGGCGGCTTGTGGAGGGTAGGATACGTCTCTATCGCCAATCCGCGGATCTCCTTGAGAAGGCCGGCGGGGGGGGGGCAGTGAGGCCGTCAGTCCCCGGGGACGCTGAGGCAGAGGACGCGGGGTGACCTTGAAATGGTGGCGCCGTCGGATCGGGCCTCCTCTCCAGATTGCCATCCTGTCGGTGGCTGTCGCTTAGGGTCCTGCATTCTGCCCTCCGCTGCAGTGAGTCCGGAGACGGATGTGAAGCGCCGGGTGCAGCAGAACAGGCGCCGGTCCTTTCAGGAGGCCCCGGGGAGCTTCGCCTCGTCAGCCAAGAGGATGGAGGTCAGGAGCCCCGACACCCCCAGAGCCCCACGCGTCAGACCCGGGGTCAAGCCGCTACGGCACGGCTGGGATGCCCCGACAGCCCCTCTGTCACACTCCCATATGCACGGCCTTCCCGAAACAAAGTGAATTTTGTAGTATGCTAAAGCCCTTCAGAAGAAAACAATCGATCTACCCAGCATCCTGTGTGGTCTCTGTACAGAGAGTGCTTAATATGTGTGCACTGTGTGTAAACCCTTAACCTTTCATAGTGAGGAAGTGGATTATGTGCCTGAGCTTGTATGAACTCTCACCCCCAAGGAAGCCCCTTCCTGTGCAGCACTCCTGTATTCACATGCGAGAGACACGCATTTGTGTAGCAGCTATGCCCACTTTCTCCTCTGTTTTTATTCATTCTTGTTTTCCAAAGTAAAGTCCCAGTTGTTATATCTGACCTGCTTCGTTAGCAGTCACAGTGCCCAGTTTTAATCGCTTTTAAGCCAGTGCATCACTGAGCTCTCCGCAGTCACGTTCCCTGATCCCCAATGACCCCTGATATGATTGTAAGCCACTTTGGGGGGGGGTCGTTGTGATATATAATGCTGCAGTGTAGCCGGCCTTGTCTTGGGGTAGAGGTGTCTTACACACGTCGTGCATCGGGGTCCCGGTGTCTGGCAGTAGAGGGAGTCGGAGGCATGGTGAGGTGTTGAGGGGTGTCAGCTGTGGAGCCCGAAATGGCTGCTGTGCCGTGTGGATCAGCACTGACTGACACTGTCGCGTCTCCTCAGCCCCAGCCGCTGGACCCTCAGGACTACCTGACCGTGTGCGGCAAGTGCGACAAGCCCAGTGAGGACCACGTGCGATGTCAGAACTGCGGCAACCCCCTGGCTGAGGAAACCCCAGCCCCTGCCCCCACCCCCGCGGAGCCCCGTGTCCC
>JAODLC010000043.1:1994011-2021103 GCA_026781145.1 Hippopotamyrus pictus | reverse complement strand
GTGGCTCATCAGAAGCCAGGTAGGATAGAAAACCTACTGGATAGTAGCTCTCCAGGACCAGAGTTGGAGACCCCTGCACTAGAGGTTCAGTTCTGTGGGACTGTGCACCAGAAGAGATGAACATATCAAGCAACACTGAACGTGTGGCTCAGCGACCTAAGCCTCTGTGCCTGTGATTGGAAGGTCGCTGGTTCAAGCCTGGCTTCAGCGGAATAGCTGCGTCTGTGGGCCCTAGAGAAAGGCCCTTAATAGATGCACCCTATTTCCCTCTATGTGCCTCTCATTTGGTTTCTCCGCAACAATGAATCGCTTTCCTTTAACGTGTGTGTCCCCCGCCCCCGTGTGGGTGGTGCTCTGCTGGCGGTCGCCTGCAACTGCCCTGCAGCTGGCCTTGAGCCCGCCTCATCCCCAACCTTTCCCCTACAGTTCGGGAATGCGGTGACTGATGATTCCACGAACCTCAAGCGGCGGAAGGTCGTCAGCAATATGAACAGCATCATCCTGGACTGCCGGAGCGTGCGGCTGGGCTCGCTGCGCCGCATGGTCACCAAGCCTGTCATCGTAAGGCCGCCTCGCCTCGCCTCGCCTTCCCCATCGCAGCCTCCTCTGTCGAGGCCGAGACTCTGTTTAGAAAATGAAGGATGTGCCATAATCAGAGGCTTTCGAATCTGAGGGTCTCTATTCTCATGCTCCGAATCCATCTGCATTTTCTGCCCCTTGGGACTTGAATCTGAGTGTAAAAACTGTCATTTCCCTTTCAGTTCTCCGTCGACTACATCCAGCTGGAAACTGAAGGTGAGGGATCGGCAATGTTGCTCTGCTGCCGGCAGACCAGTCACACCGGGCTGCTTTCTGGCAAAGCCAGGCGCTGGTCACCTCTTCAGTCACAGGGCTGATAACTGAAACTGGTGAAATGCATTTTTTTGCCTCGGGCTGCATTTGTTTGAAAGTAATCGTGTGTCTAAGTATCGGTGGGAGGCATGTGGGTGGGCAGGTTGAGGGTATTGCAGGAGCTTGATGTCTGGCAGTCGGAAGCCTCATGCCGTCTCTGCTCACACGATTACCGCCGTCCTTCGGCAGGGCGCCGTAAAGGGGGAAGTTTAGCATTTCCTGAATGATCGACCCAAAAAAATCTGGAACATCATTGGATTGGTCTGGGTTGGGGCCCAATATGATACGCCGTCATGGGGCACAGTTTGGGGTTAAGGCTGTCATAGTTGGGATTAGGGTTTTTCCAATAGAAATGAATGGGGAGTCCTCATAAGGATATGAATGTGTGTGTGTGTGTGTGTTTGTGTGTGTGTGTGTGTGTGTGTGTGTTTAGTTACATGATGTAGTTCAGCACAGGCATGCGCCTGTTTGTATGTGGGGAGGTGGTATACTCTGTGGTATATACATAGGGCCCGCTCTATTACAGGGCATTCTGTCACTTTCTGACAGCCATTTACTGTCGGTACATGCAAGGCTGGAGTATAGGTGAGCCCTCTGGGTGTCTCGTGGCAGGTCCAGAGCAGGATGTCCTGGAGAAGGTGAGGCTGAGGGCCTCTGAGCTGACCAGCTGCGAATGGTGCACCGTGCGCAAGCTGCCCGTGCTCTTCCTGCAGACCGCAGCCAGCGAGTGCCTGCGTCTGCGCAGCCAGCTCCGGATGTCTCGTGAGCGCAACTTGTGGTACGACTGCAAGAGCACAGGTGGGTGCCTAGGGACCCCCCCCTCTGGTCTGTGGACCGTCGTGTGTTTTCCCCTGCGTGCTTTTCATCAGCGTCGACTCGGTGTTCAAGCCGCGCAGATCAGGTGTGTCTTTGGGTGTCTAATGAGGTAACGGGTTTAAAGAGTTATACTTTGTCGCTTTTGGCTTTGGTCAGATCTGGCTGAGCAGTACATCGTCTTGATCTTTGAGGATGGGCTCACGATGCGGGAGCAGTCCATCCTGGAAGAGATTCTTCAGGAGATCGGCAGATCAAACAACTTAGGTGACTTTCCAGCCAAATTGTCATTTGAGGAAGCCAACAAGAGGCTAGTCCGGTATAATGGATCAGAAGCAAAGGTGAGCGAACTCATGGGCGTCTCCACGGTGTGTGTGAGTGAACGATGCACTTTGTCACTCAGTGGTGTGAACCCGCTGATGGGTATTTCACATTCCAAAGTGCAGCAATGGTTGGAGTTACAGTGCTTCTGATTTATCACTAGGGGGCGCCATAGGGTTCCGGATTAAAGGCAACGTAGCATACAAAAGCGATGAACTCTCGATCGAGACATGTTCTGCTTTTAAAATGCTGTTATGTGTAGTGTGCCTTTTGCCAGTTTTTCAGGACATCTTTTTACGATATCTTTTGCGAAGAGAATGCGCTGTCCAGGGGTCGAATAGCTTTGATGGTGTCTACCTACCCTGCCCCATAGCTGATGGAGGACACGCGTCAAGTAAGGCCACGCCTGTCCACGCACCATCCGACCTTCGAGGACGATGACGACGAGGCAGAGGACATGTCTGACCTCCAGCCCACCTTCACGGGACCCGTGGTTAAGTAAGTGACACTGTTGCCCTTCAACCCCTCACTGAGCCTCTGAGGTCAACCTTCCGTAGAATAACATGTCTTCTTGTCTGTCAGGTTGATGGTTTACCCTCCAGCACCAGCCAAAGGGGGCATTTCTGTCACTAACGAGGACCTTCACTGTCTCAATGACGGGGAGTTTTTGAATGATGTCATCATTGACTTCTACTTAAAGTAAGTTGTCACTTTTTGTTGTGCAGCTCCGTGCTTCCAGGCGTTTGGAGACTGGAGGAGTCCTTCCTGTTCGTATTTGCATATGTGTGCTATTTGTTAGGTATTTGGTCCTTGAGAAGTTAAAGATGGAAGACGCCCAACGCAGCCATGTATTTAGCTCCTTTTTCTACAAGCGTCTCAACCAGAGAGAGAGAAGGAACGTTCCGGACGCTGCCCACCTGCCGTGAGTCTGCGTTGCCGTCATACGCATGCAGTCTTAATCCCTGGCAGTGGAGGGCCAGTGCCAGTGTTACTGTCTCTGTGCTACAATCTACACACATCCTATTATATTTCAGTTATCAAATTCAGTTATTCAGTTTTTTCTTTTGTCACTTTTTGAAATGGTTACTTTATTTGAATCAGTTGGAACTTTGCCCACGAATTCAAAAGTTGCAAAATTCACGATAATTACTATATACGTTTTTTCTGTAAAATAGCAGAGCCTGATTTAGATTGTGTTTTAGGATTTTTAAAAAAATCAACAACTAAATATTTAAAGGGAATAACTTGCTGTCTTAATCATATTGAACAGACACCGTCCAGAAACCATGGAACTGTTGAAGTCATCTGGATAATTCCTGTCTCAGTATAAACCTGACCTTCTGTTTCTTTGGTAACCGAAGAAACTCACCCCCCCCCCAATGTTTTCCAGAATCCAGAAAAAGAAGCACAACAGGGTGAAGACGTGGACCCGACATGTGGACCTCTTTCAGAAGGACTTCATCTTTGTCCCCATCAATGAGTCGTAAGTGTCTGGGCTGGTGCCTGCATCTTCAGCTGCTACTGCACATCTTCTACAGTTCTCACACAAAAAGAAAATCGGTTGGAAAATCACCTGGTGCCAGTACAATCACTTCAACACGGCTCCAGGTCACTAATGCTGGTCCTCAAATAAATCTCTTGCCTGTCCTGAAATTGATGCCTTTGCTTTCATGCAAAGTAAATTACAGTAAACTTGCATGGTAGCAGTTCTGCAGTAATGGGGCCCCTCTGCAGCACTGAGCAGCCTGTAAAGTTGCTGGCGTTGCATGGTTCTCGCATCAACGTTGCAGTTTCTCTGGTGATGGATAAGCAAGGGGGTCCAGGTGACATGGAAGGAGAATAGCGGGTGACATGATGGTTCTGACTGCAGGGCTCACTGGTACCTGGCTGTGATCTGCTTCCCGGGCCTGGAGAGACAGATTTCCGAGCCCAATCCTCTGTACCAGGGCCCGGGGTCTGTGCCAAGGGCCAGCCCTGTAGATGCCCCGGCAGAGGACGAGCTGCTGCGGGGGCCGCCAGCTGGAGAGGAGCGGTCGCCGCCCCATGGCCAGCACATCGCAGACGCCTCCTCCGAGAGCGACTCCAGCAGTGATCAGACCAAATGCTCCACAGCGCCCCCCAAAGGTGGTGGACGGGAGCACCGCGCAGGACTTAATGGCCAGAGCAATCCCCAGCCATACTATACCGGTGAGTCGCCCACAACAAGAGTAGAAATCGTAAATTTGAAGCAGTCAGAACACAACACTTTAGACAGGGATAACTGCAGTCACTTAGATCCTTAGGTCATGTGACCACCTCTGCAAGTTGTTCTAATTATATGCACCTGTGCTCTAAAATAGCTTAGCTGATTTTTTTTTAGAAACGGTTTGGTTAAAGAAGTACACAGGAAGGCGTCTTCAGCACTGTTTGCCCACCTTGGGCCGTGTCTGCTGGAAGCCGTGCCGCATTTCTTGATAAAATCTCCAGATTTGCGCGTGTCTCTGCCAGGATCTGCAGCGTTTCTCTTTGGTTTCACTTTGGCACGGCACTGAAAGGCCCCGTTTGTCTCTCTAGATGGCCTGCATCGCATCAGTGTCTGTTACGGAGGCCAGGGCGGAGCTGAGGATGTGTGCACCTTCTCAGACGACCAAAGCTCCAGTCAGGTAGGTGTCCTACACCTTCTCACTCGTATGCAGGGACAGCTGCAGTGAGATGCATGTCTTCTGATGTAGATGTGGATTTGAACGCAGGTGTCAAATGCATGACATTTAGAAGAATGTCGATTGTTGAGAAAAATCGGCGTCAAGGAAGTGTGCTGTCACCTTGGGGAATGTTTTGCGTACAGGATGCTCTTTGTGTGGCAATCTGAAATGTAACTGGAATGTGTCTTTGTCTCTGTAAAGGATGAGTGCAGTGAGGATGGCACTCTGGCGGATGATAGTCTCACTTCCTGTCAGAGCACTGAATGGACCTTCCGAGACACCATCTGTAAACAGTAAGAGGCCCACACTGAACTCTGACCTTGCCTTATGACTGGGAGTACTTACTTTAGCTGTCAGTAGATGGCGCCATGTTTCACAGTGCCCCTACGGTTTTTGGAAAAGGTTCCTTAGATTGCTGCAGTATTGTTAGCTGACGAAGAACAACAAATTGTCATTTTAATAATTGCTAATGTAAATGTCATTTGGTTGATCTTTTTCTAGTTGAAAACAAACATGATGATAATGTCATTTTAATAACAAAACAGATTAAAATGTATATTTCCAAGGAATTTCTGGATAAAACAGACTGCTATTTTGCCCTAGGGGTATGCCTTCATGCAGTGACCTTGGATCAACTCTTACGACCATATTGACAAATCGGCAAGAATGAGGAAGTGATTTGTGTTTGTGTCTTTCTGATTCCCAGGCCGTGCATCCTTATTATGGACTCCTTGCGTGGTCCAACCAGGTCAACGGTGGTGAAAACTTTACGAGAGTAAATCATTTTTAATCTGCTTCTTTCCTGCTCTGCGTAATCTTCAAGTAGTCATTGGATGAAACGGCGTAGTCCCAGCTATGTAATATACAATGAATAAGCCTTACTTTTACAACTTCATAGTCATCCCGGTTTTCAAGCTGATTGTATATTTGATGCACAAGAATTTTTTTTTTTTTAATTTTAGTTAATTGTACAACATATTGCTGAGTACTTGGCACGCAGTCAGCTACACGGTACCTGAGGTTGTATTTTGTGTGTTTGTCATTTGCTTGTATACTGTATATACATTCAAAATAAGACAGAAAATTGCCATGTTTCGTGGCCACTGTTGTCCTTCTGCAGGTACCTGGAGGTCGAGTGGGAGGCTAAGAGGGGAACCCAGCGGAGCTTCGGCAAGGATGTCATGAGAGGATCCAGTCCCCGCGTTCCCCAGCAAGACAACTTCAGTGACTGTGGGGTCTACGTCCTGCAGTATGTGGAGAGCTTCTTCGAGGTGAGGTTCCCACTGGGCGGCTTCTGCCCGTGCCTGAGCACTTCAGTGAGATGGTAGACGTTCACTGTGGTCCTGCTGGGAGCTTTTAATTCCCGAAAGGAATCCTGGGCCTCCGGGCTCTCGTAGCTGTGTAAAATCGGCCGTGTGAAGCTGTCTAACGCGGTCCTCAATCTCACCCTGTTCCGATCGTGCTTCCCGACCCAGAGCCCCATCCCCAGCTTCCATCTGCCCATGAACTTGTCCGAGTGGTTTCCGCAGCAGCGAATGAAGACCAAGCGTGAGGAAATCAGGGAGCTCATTCTTAAAATTCAGAGCCAGCAGCAATTGGACAAGAAAGGCCAGTGTGCCCCCAGAGACCTGGACCCCCCCCCGAGCCCCTGAAACCCAGCACTGCTGCTGTACTGTTATCCTGTCATGGTTGGCCTTGGTCCTGCTCGGCCCATTTTGGCCCAGACTACCCTCAGCTGGGCCTGCCCATGATTGTATGCTGCTGGACTTCCTTATTTCTATTCTATTAAACTGACCGATTCCTTCCGTTAATGACAGAGAACATTTTAAATTTGTATCAAATAAAAAAATGTACATATGTTGAGTTCATGCTGCCTGTGTAATTTAGTGGTTTTTTTTTTCCCTCCCATTCATAACCTTTCGGCTGCTGCGTTACCAGAAGGCTGTTACACTTCTATGGAGCTTGAAGAATTTGTGTGATACACTGTTTCAATGTTCATGCACAAAGCTTTCTCCCCCACCTTTGAGCTGTGTGTAAAGTGGATGTTACTTTGTTGAAAATGATCCAGTGGGGAGTTTGTTTTTCACCATTTCCAGGTTATTTTTTAAGGAAAGTTGCTAGCTGGTGCCTGTTTAAAACGCCTTCTGACCTGTGACCACGTACTTGTGGATAAACCTTGAGTATTAAACACGTGGAAATGGAGGAAAGACCTGCGCTTTACTTCTTACTATGAAAAATTTAGTGTTTTGTCTTTTTTTTTTTTAAGAGTGGATGCTTAATTGTAACGAGCCGTCTGAAGAGATATAACAGGGTCTCATGTCATTCCTTTTGCCGGGGAACAACTTCCCTCACCTGTTTCTTCTAACTTGCTAGTTTGTCAGGTTATCTGGTTAATTATTCACAGAAGAGCACCTCTTCCACCAGTGCCATCTGGTACCCTGCAGCTAAGCCCGGCAGCCGGATCGGCCACCGCCTTCGATGCTGTCTTAAGGAGACTAGGAATATCTCAGTGCTGCATTTGGGAACAAAAGCAGACCGTGGACCAATCATCAAACTGCCAATAAATGGCAGAACTGACTGATTAAAGCGTCCTGACGCTCTGTTAACTGTCAGACACCAGTTCATCGCATAATAATGGCATCTCGGTCAAGACAAGCATGATGGAACGCCGTCTCCCTGTCACTGCTGCAAGAGGCCGCACAAGGCCTTGGGCTCCCGTGTCTTCAGATTTTATTGCATTTATAACTTGTCTTGCAACTCAGAACCTTTAATGTGAACTGCCACTAATTTGGCCTTCATTTAAAAAAAAAAAAAAAAATACATGTCTTTCCAGTATATAGTTAAGGGTGTCCTTGTGTAGAATTTTCATAAATCTACCTTGTAAGATTTTTTTATTTTATTTTTCTTTCGTTTATTGGTACCGTGTCTCGGATGTGCCTGTGCCGTGATTTCTGCTCGCATTTGGGAATGCTGCTTCCCTGTTTCCCATGATGCACCCTGCGGCGGCAAACATTGTCAACTGTAGCACTTTGTGAAATTGTGCCTGGTATTTTCCTACAAACCTCTGCAAAAAACTGCTGACGTGGCATGATGTTTCCCCTTACGAGCTGTTCCCTCTGACCAGAAGATGTGATTGTATCTGGTTCCCGTAGCCTCTGGCTCTTTCCCTCAGCCCTGGCTGTTGTGTGGTAACTCTGATCACAAAAGCATAGTGCCACAGCATAGTGCACACATCTTTTGTTAATGTTAATGTTTTCTGCATCTATTGACTTGGATTTAGTCTATAGATTCATGGAAAATCTCTTCTGCAAGCACAGGTCTTTCGATGTTTTATATTTGACTAAAGTATGAACATGTGTCTGCAGTCTAATTTTCTCACTGCTGGTTATTTTCCCCCATTCTTCTTCATCTATAGAAAATATATTTTTCTACCACGAAGAACAACATAATCAGTGGTTTGCTTTAACCATGTGGATGTGAAGGTGTTGTCATGTTGACATTAATAAAGAGGGTATTTGGCTCTCCAAGTGAGCAGATGATAAGGGCTGGGTCCTGTTCAGCATGAAGTGATAAATTTAGGCATAGATGGAAAAAACATTTAAAAGTAAGGGTATTCTCTGTGCTGTGTGGACTGCTCTTCTTCCTTCCCCGAGCATTCACTTAACTTGTTGAGCTTGTGTAGTAGTAATGTGTTGAGGACCTGAATGTACAATGGAACATTTCTCTTAAGTTACTATATGGCAGTGGGACAAGCTCAAGATATCAGATGAGAGCCATATTGCTTAAGGCCATGCAACTTTAAAGGATAAGTCCTGTTTTTCTACTGTGGGGATGAATTGCTCAGTTCTGCATTTGATGCTCGATTGCAGCTGTGAAAATATCCTGCTCTATGAATGGATTACAGTTACCCTGAATGAAATGTGAGCGAGGAAAAAAAGAAATGAATGCAAAATAGGTAAATCCTTAAAATGGCAATCACATGCTGACTGGTTAGATAAAATTATTTAATACTGACGACAGACATGAATAGACAAAAATGGAGTCACTAGCCTGTTTAGTGTAAGATAAAATCATACGTACGTTTGAAGAAACGTATTTGTTCATTAGGTAACATGATGCAGTTCTGAGTGCATCAGATGACCCTCTCATTAGAGGCCCTTGCGCTATATTAGCTTTCAGTCTCGGATAGAATGTCGACTATTAAAAAATACGTCGTATGTGTTAGGTTACTGGACTTCAAAAATTAATGAGCACCTAGACTGACACGACGTAGTCTTGGGGGTAATCGTCAGGGTTTGAGTTGGCAGGGGTACATGACATGGCTGCCTCCGCCCTCTGGGAAGAAAAGTGATGGGGACCATCTCTCTAAATGGTCAGTTGTAGAGGTAAAGCAACCCAGCTTATTTGCAGGACAATATAATCCGCACTGCGATTGTCCATTCGGGGTCCCAGCAGCGTGGCTAATGGAACTCTATTGTTTTTGTTTGAAATTTTTTCGACCACTGGTAATCATAGGGACTTAAGGGTTATCTTTAATAATCGGAGTTTTATGGTGATTTTTTTTCTGGTTTCAGTTTAAAAGTCTGAACGGAGAATGGCATTAGGTGGAACACCTGTTCTTTTTTGTCTTTAAAACGGAACACAATGTCATGGAGGAATTTGAGCTGACTTGCATTTGATTTAATACTGGGTGATTGTTATCAAAGTTCCTGTCTGCTATTTTCATGGTATATATTATATTATATATATGGCGTAGTTTAAGGCGTTCTACCAAAAGTATAATATTTTTGTACGCTGTGTAAATTCAATTATAGATGTTCGAAAGCAGTGAAACTTAGATCTGTATGCATTGAATGTGTGGAGCAGCGCCCCCATCAGCTAACTAATGTAAGTGCTTATTTGGGGCGTGACGTCATGCCGTGTCTCTCCTCCGCTCCTGGCTCGGTGCTTAGTGGCAGAGGAGAGCTCGGCTGCTGCCGCCGACGGAGGACGCGACCGGGGATCTTTCGGGGGGGAAACTTTTTTTTTCCCACGACAGTACCGGTTCAGCAGAACACAAAGTAAGTACGATAAGAAGTGATGCCCTCCTATTTGTAATGGCGGTAGGTGTTACGGGGGTGGTGTTTAAACGTGTGGTCCGCCGCTAGCCGGCCGGTCGCGAGCCGCGAGCGGCTCGCCGGTGATGTCGCTGCTAATGGAGGCTGTCAAAACACGGCAGCCCCGCTTGTTACCGTCCCCAGACCTTAAAGTGGTCCGTACGGCTGAGTGATAACATTTCCTACACCTGTCCCACACGGTCTTGGCATGTAGATGGGGATTTACAGCCGGCTATTTAGTCGCGCAGGTGAATTTGATAAGCAAAAGTGATGTTACGGGACGGCCGGTGGGAAAGCTCACTGCCGCCAGGTTCATGTCCCGCCGCTTGTCAGGAGCTTTTTTCTCGGACGGTGTGTCGCGGCGCCTTCCTGCGTGCTGTCACTGTGTAAATGCTAAATGCGAACGTAAGCGCCCGTAAGGTGCATAGGATGCGTGGACGCCGGCGTTTGCTGTCACTTTAGTTAAAACTAAACCTGGCTTGTTAACTTCAGCCCGGTATCGGAGGGGCACCTTGCGCTGACCGGGGCGTCACCTAATACGGGCGTTATTTCGTGCTTAGAAATGCGGAGCCTGCAAAAGAGGGAGCCGGAGGGTAGGCCCTCCGAGTGCCGCCGCGGGTTCAAAGGTTGCTCGTTAACTCGAGACGCCTTCGGTGCTTCGTGCCAGCAGCTCGCGGGATTGTTCGGAACGGGACGCCGCCTCATTGACATGCAGCGCCCGAACCGGACTACAGCCATTTACTCACTGCTGTCCGTTGCCTTTCTGTTGCATTCAGTTGCAGAAGCCATCTTTTTGTTATTTAGTTGTTTCCAAGTACTTCTATTTGAATACGTTAATGTGCTATAAAGTTTTTGCACTTTTATTTGAGTGTTTTATGAAGGGCCACAGGGACTTGAACGTGAAGCCTTTTGGTCACAAATTCAGTTTCCCAGAATTCACCCCCGCAATGATCACATGATCAGCTGTAGTATGATTTGTATGTATTTATGTAAATGTGTGCTCTTCATCTCGGTCACATTGCCCTGGTGGGAGCTTTCTGCGTGGATATCAAGCTCAGCGTGAATGATGTCAGTCATTATTACTGCGCTGAGCAGATTATCTTAGAAAGTCCTGGTAACACGCTGATGGTTGGATATGTTGTTATACTGATCCTTAATGTGTTTTTTTTTTTTTGTTCCAGTGAGGTGCTTGAGATCTCAGACGTAAAATGGTCCTTTCTGACGTGTCATTCTTGTTCTAGTACAATGTTCAGTGAAGATTTTTAAGAGGACAATAAAGTGTAATGTTGGAAATATGCAGCTCATAACTTTCCCCCTGTCATTCATTCAGTCTCCCCTGCTTCTTTGGGTTTATGAGTGCTTTCTCACAAAAAAAAAAAAAGTTATGTCATATTATTTACATTTGGTTAATGGGCATTCTGAATACACTCATTAAAAAAATAAAAATATGTAATGTTTCCCCTTCTTCTGGGAATTATTAAAGCACTGAAATTAAAGTAAATGTGTTATAGCCTACTATATAATACTATACAAGCAAAATAATTTCATTCAGTTTTCCATGGAACACTGACATCTGAATTGTGAGACATTAATTGTAACATAGATCATTGTGGTTAAGTATATACTTACATACTAGGTGTCACTATGTGAATGGTTAGTGTAAAAGTGCCATTCAGTGACTTACAAATCGGGAAGAATCCTGGACATCTGACCGTCTGTGTTACTTGTCAAAATGTATCAGAGAAATACACAGTATTAAAGGTTCATTAGAAGTTATTGTTTAGGCTTTAATTTTGAATGCCTGTGGTTAAATAGTAGGTCTTTGTGTCTGTGTTTTGTTTTCCAGTGCTGTACGTGAAAGTTTTTGTCTGTCCTCCCATATCTGGGGCCAACGGCCACATTAAAGTGTTGATCTGAATTGCCAATTGGCCGAATTGGGATATTATTCATTACTTACTGCCGGTGTAGTATGTCTGTTAGTCCATCCATCCAACTATAATTAAGCTCCAAATCAGGGTTGTGGGGGGTGGCTGCTGGCTATCCCAGTCAGCACAGGGCTCATGGTATGCATTAGTGTTTCAGTATATCATTAGCCTGGGAATACAGCATGCCATCTGAACTGCTTGGGATTAGTGATCAGGATGTGAATCTTTACCCTGCTCCATCCTACCCTGTTTCAGTGAGTTTTGAAGGGACAGATTGGTGTCCTGCTTATACCCTAATTTTTACAATAGTCTAACTGGATCATCAGCTTCCGCTCCCAGGCCACTTTTAGATATTTATATATATTTAATACTTATATAGTTAACTTATGACTTTTCTTTTGTTATTCTTCTAACTTGTTTATTTGTAGCGGGTTTCTCATTACACTACATTAGTGTACAACATACATGCGATGCATAAATCTCTTAAACCTTGAATCTTAAGTCTTGGGATAGGCTCTGGACCATCCTAGCTAAATAAACAAATGAATGACTGGATGGATGGATTCACCTTTAACTAATGAAACATGAAAAGAGCTTAAAAGGACGGGTCAGGTGCCCACGTTATGGGATATCATTTGTTTTACTAATTGCCGTGTCGTGTAGTATTGTGAGAACCCGGGACATTTTTCAAAATACTGTCACAGTTTTTCCATATATATTTTTATGATAACTCCGTATGCATTTAAAATCATCGCTGAAGAGACCAGCAAGCTGTAAAATTCTCAGCAGGGGTACCTGGGACAGGCCACACGGTGCGTGTGCTGATTTTCATTTAAGAAACATGCTTGTTTTTATTGAACTATTGCCTATCGAGTGTAAATTGTGGTTTCTGTCATGTTTTAGGAGGAGTTGAGAACTTATTGTAAGTTTTCAGTTAATTTTAATTTGAACTTGTTCATATAACAAAACTTTTATTTTTGTGAAACTTAAAACCAACAGTTAAATTTAAATTAGATCATTTATTTGCAGATAACTGCTCAAGGGCAATTAGTCATTCAAGAACATAACCAGTCATTCCTATTCAAATATAGAAAGTTAGGCATATGATTCATCTCAGTGACAGAAATTGTTCAGACGTGTTTTTTCATTAGTACAGGTTACACTTCATCTTAAATACATTTTCTTTAGCTTGACTAAAAAAGCAGTTGACTGATTTGTTGAATGAACAAGTCAGTTAAAGCAAAAAGGTTAAATAAAAACTCGGTTGGACAGAAACAAGCAAGCAATATAGTGCATGGGAACGAGCTCTGGGCGTCCCTACTTTATTTTTCCGGCTGATGCTACTGAGCGGAGCCCCAAGCGGTATAGATGCTGGGCTCCATAAGACAGATGTCCAGCATGCACGCTGAGCCCCTGCACCACTTTACTGCTCCACTCTGCACGTTGGGGTGTGGAAATTCAAGGGCCCAGGTGTAATCAGAGGAACATGAGATGATTTAGTCATGGCGTCAGGCGTGGCCCCTTCTGAGTGCGTGCTGTTGTCTTTGTCACGTGCAACTCTGCCGGTGCCCCGGTTGCCCCGCCGCATGTCGCAGCTTTGACGTGGTGGGGTACGCGGTGGTGGGGTACACGGTGGTGTGGTATGCAGTGGTGTGGTACGCGGTGGTGTGGTACGCGGTGGTGGGGTACACGGTGGTGGGGTACACGGTGGTGTGGTACGCGGTGGTGTGGTACGCGGTGGTGTGGTATGCAGTGTGGTATGCAGTGTGGTATGCAGTGTGGTACGCAGTGGTGTGGTACGCGGTGGTGGGGTACGCGGTGGTGTGGTACGCGGTGGTGTGGTACGCGGTGGTGTGGTACGCGGTGGTGTGCGTTGGCACCTGCTGTCTGCATCTTAAGAGGAAACTACTGGCATTTTATATGGTTTTAACTAGGCATGACAGGTATTGAATATTTTGTGCCATATTACCACAATACCATCCATGTCTGCTGCTCTAAACTTCTCTTCTGGATGGTCAAAAATAACCAATTTCTCATAATTTTCTTTTTTTTTTTTAACTTTTTCCCATACAATGTGTCGGCCCCTATCAATCTCAGTCTCAGTCTGTCTCACTGCACCTTCTATTCTGCACTTTGCTATAAATGCAGTGAGAGTTCACCGTTTCAAAACGTCTCCAGGATTTTAAAATGTAAATACAGCTCTGGAAAAAATTAAGAGACCACTCTTTTTTATTTATTTATTTATTTTTTTAAATACAAATATTTTTGGTTTTAATCCTGGTTCTGCTGGCAGTAGGCAACACTGCCTGGCAGGCTGCTTCCAAGCTCAAAGATTCTAAGACAGCAGTACACAAGAACAAGGTTTGACAATAACCAAAACCAGCCAGGCAGAGGGCAGAAGCAACTTTCTAATGCCAGAGATGACCGTCAACTTATCTGGCAGTGCTTCGTAAATCAGAGCATGACCTCAAGTGACCTTCAAAAAGAATTGTAAACATTAAGTGGTATGAAGTGCGCTGCTAGGACAATCCATGACAGGCTCCTACAAGCAGGACTGAAGATCCATAAAGCAAGGAAGAAGCCCTTCATCAATGGGAAACAGGGAAGAGCCAGGCTGGAGTTTACAAAAAATGTGTATTTTACACAGGGTCATACTCGAAAATTAAGAAAGGAGTGAAACTGAAAATTGTTGCTGTTTTTTTCCCCAGAGTTGCATATGGGAATATCATACCCATAGAAGGTAATCGGGAATTCTTGCTCTACACCTTGCTACCGAGAGAAGGAAAAATTGGCAGTTTGAGAAGCCCATAGATGTCACTTGGGAGTAACGTGATGCAGTAGTGTGGTGTGGATGAATCTGGAGAGTGGGGTAAATGGAAGTTACTATTCACTTTGACCAAAACTATGCAACTTAGACTATTTATTATTATTTATTGCTGCTACACCACTTTGTCTTTGTCTTCTATGTCTTATGTGTATCTTGTTTTATGTTCTGTCTGCGGGGGAGGGGTTTTCAAGTAAGAATTTCATTGTGCTCTGTACGCTGTACTTGGTACACATGACAATAAACTTCAACTTCAAAAAAAAAAAATAGGTTCAGGTGTTTATGGATGTTAATGAATGTTAATTGCCATCTTGTCTAGTGTAAATCAGTCCAGTATGTGAAACAGAATGGAACATGTGATGGTCACTGGATGAAGCTTCAGTGTGTTTTATATTCTCTCTCTAAACTGGACAAGAAGAAGTCAGGAATGTGAACTGCAATTTGTAATACAGCTAAGAGCCCTTTAATTTAGATGCCTTGTTTGCTGCTGAACCCAAAGTAAGAGTAAGGGGACTTTGTCCTCGTGTGATGGTACTGTCACACAGCCAAACCAGGCACCGAGATCAGAACCCCCTAAGCTGTGAGTCCAGATGCTGACTAGCGCCAGTGTGTCAGTGGCTCTTGTCTGGGGCAGCGTGCTCCTTGGCTTCCTGTTTGTTGGGCGGTACACCCAGGATGGTCATCTACGCGATGTGTGTAGCTCACCACAAGCCATTGTTCAGCAGAGATAATATCTGGCCCCAGGCAAATGCAAATGAGCCTAGTTTGGTTGCTGTCATGACCTTGTGTTTATGTACACTCTGTGTGTTATGGTCACTCAAGGCCTGACTTTGAAAGCGTTTATTGAAGGCTGGCCATCTTACAGTTGTCAGTGTCACACCTAGAGTTTCAGGGTCTAGCCCAAGTGTAGGGGCTGAAGACTATACCAGTGTTTCTTAGTCCGGTTCTCTTGCTCCTTAGTAATAAGGCGATAGGGAGCTGGGAGGGAGCAAAAATGTGGACTGTCTGGCAGAGAGCTCGGAGTGAGCAAAAATGTGGGCTGTCTGTGGTCCCTTGAGGACTGGGTTGGCAAACACTGCTCTATACAGCTGATAAGATCCACAAACGAGTAAGCAAGAGATTGAATCTGGGAAGACTGCTGTGGATCAGTTGGCTAAATGCCAGCTTGAAGGTGAAGACTGGTCGACACAGAACCTCGAACAGTGTGTCCTAATTGATCTTGCTTGTGCAGCTTGACACCACATTTACCGTATTCTGAATGTCTGGGGATTTGATAATGATCAAACGTGTGTGTAAAGGCTACATTTTCAGATGTCACTTTCATATAATGCATGGGGATGTGGTTATCTACCTGAAATGTAAACACTTTGTATGGTACAGTGCTTTAAAAATATTTAAAATTCAGTGTTCTAGATAATATGGAGATCTGTTAATTTTTGAAGTGACAAGCACTCCATTGTTCGCAGTAAATCCTTCATAACCTTTGCTATTCCCAGGAGCCCAGTGAATCTTTCAGAACTGCTTCCCTATAGCTTGTCATGACTGCTGTCTGACAGCACAAGGGAAAGTATTGCTGCCGTGTTCTGTGTGACGCTAACCTCTAGTGAGAGTATTGCTGATCCTGAGGGCTAACTGCTAGCATGACTTTGACTGAGATGTGTTCCTCAGGGCTAACTGCTAGCATGATACTTTGACTGTAATGTTTCCTTCAGGCTAACTGCTAGTATTGGCATGTATGTGATGTCTTCCTGACATGTTTCCGGTAAACTTGTCTTAAAAATTAGATCCATTTTTAGACTACACTGTCATTTTAGGGACTGCTTAAGAGCATGGCCTTATTGCAACAATAACTCTATGCCAGACTTTAAAGTTCCTATAATTCACATCATTTGGAAACGATAAACCATCCTATGTTTATTGAATACCTTGATTCTTACAAAGACCTATAAAACTGAATAAAACTAGCATGACCTTTAGCACTCTTGTTACAGCAGCATGCATGAGATTTCAGCAGTGTAGGTCATCAGCTTCCGCAAGTTATTCCCCCAAGCTTGACAATTTAGCTGCAAATCGTTCGTTAAGTTCCGTGGCAAGACTGTAAAGTTATACGTAATCAGAGGGAAGTTTTATTGCCACCAATTGTAAAAGGTAATTAATTGTGTTAGGTGTCATTTGGAATCCAAATTCTTAAAAGTTTTAAATCATGACTCTCATCAGTTTTCCAGTTTGCTTTAACTTTCTGCTTATCTGACTGACCTTTGCCCACTGCAAAAAATGCGACTGCCATGAATTCATTTTTATTTATATTTTAAACATAGTTATCGGTACAGAATCTGCAGTGAAGGTCAGCTGCGGGCTATTCTTTGTTGCATTTTTGGTATTAGGCTTTTGTGAGGAAGTGCAGTGTATCTACAGAGCCACAGCAAGACCGTAAAGCTCTACCGCCACGGAAATCTCCCAGCGTAACCATGGCACACCGTACCAGTTGGACAGAGTATTTTCAGTTCCATTTAGCTGCTTTCTCACCTACTCACTGACTCATTTTACTGCACTATTATGGCACTATGCTGTCGTGGGCTGGGATTTCTCCAATGTTTAACTTCCTCAGCAGTTAAGGTTGGTGTGATCCATTTATGGGTGCTACAGTTTGACTCTCGGAGGGTAAATTTGGTCAATCTTTAAGCTGGCTAAGAAGTGCAGCAACCTCCTGTTAGAGATTCTGCCCAGTTTGTTGCTGAGGTCATCAGAAATAAGATCAGTGAACTGTTGGAGGGAAGAGTGGCTCAGATACCCTAGACCAGTGTTTCCCAATGTGGTCCGTGGAGACCCACAGACAGTCCATGTTTTTGGTCCCTCCCAGCTCCTGGGAGGGAGTGAACATGTAAACTGTCTGGCAGAGAGCTCAGAGGAAGTGACAACATGGACCAACTGTGGATCCCCTAGGACCAGATTGGGAAACACTGCCCTAGACTTCATCTTCCCATCTCTGTGCTTTTCTTGTATGAATGAATGAATGTATTGAATCTTCCTTAAGCAACCTTTATCAAGGTATCAGTCCTGTTAAGCTTGTTTTTAAGTTGAATTCTGAGCCGGCAAACCATCTTTGGTCTGCCAACCCTGACCTTTGACTGCTTTGATTGACATATGCTTCATGTTTAGCTTCTCATTGTTTTCTAGATCTGTAATTTTGAATATATGTGGTCATCTTTAGCCAGTGTAGAAGAAAAGCTAAATGGAATTACAGTTTTTCTGTTGGAGTTTTCCTGTTACAGCTTTCCATTGATCCAGAACAATCTTCTTAGATGAATGTGATGGGTGGAATGGTAGCATGTGGATGTACTCATGCTCTGGCCCTTTATCCAGAACTCAGAGCTTTAGTGGATCTGCTGACCTTGCTAATGCCTTGGAAGACAAACCTATGAGAGGAACTTGCATCCTCCAGGAATCTGAGTTCTGCGGCATCCAGCCTGACAAATGGCACAGTTTTTGTGATCGCCGTCGCTAAGTAATGGGCATTGCTGACATGCCCGTTTGCTTTTGTCTGCGCTGCCCGCACAATAAAAGGAATCTTTTCACTGTAAGGCAGCTTCAACTTACAGAGTCTGGTATAAATATCCCATTATGGTTTTTTTTAAGGCAGCCGGCCGTGCAGGATTGTGCTTCTCCTGGGCTGTACCGATAGTGACTCTGGCAGAATCAGTTCAGCTTTAACTGACACACCCTCCGCAGGGAGTTCAGGGGACCACAGCCCCTTCAAGGCATGCAGTGGGTGACCTTTCCCCGCCGGCGAGTTGCTCTGCTGCTGGCCTTGTTCCAGGGGAGGCTGGGCTTGCCCTCACGTAGAAATGACGCATATGAATTTGCATATAAATCCAGATGTGATGACACTTTGGACAGCAGAACGGGGTTTGCTTAGTGTTGGCATGTCACTCTCTAATGAAGCGGCCCCAGATCTTCGCTACAGCTGGAGGGAGTGTGACAGATGAAGAATTAAAGACTGCAGAACTGTGAAACCTTTGATATAGTGTTTTCTGATTTATCATTTACATCGTGGCATTGCTCCACATGATATCAGTTTTCATTTGATTGCTTTTGATTCCCCCTGGACAATTTGGAAAATATAGTGTAAAGTGTTTTGCCCCAACTTTCTCGTATGAGTGAGCTACTTAAGTAAAAAATTGATTGATTAAAAAAGATTTTGATTTCGGTCATGGAAAGGAGCCCTTGTCAAGTCCCAGCAGATGTGCCCATCCTGGATGGTGGCCAGGGGCACGCAGGGCCGTCTCTGCTCTCACTGGTGCTCCATGTATCTCTGGTGTTTTGTGCTTCACGGCCTCCGCCTCGCATGACGCCTCCTTACTATAACAGTGAACCCTCAGTCTCGCGCTTGTGAACAATCCCCGCTTGTGCTCCCTCAGTGTGGGCTTCACATGCATAAATCGACCAGGTCGCACATTGTAGTCAAGTCTGCTTCACGGAACGGAACTATTTCAGTTATTTGGGTACATAGCCCCCCCCCGACCCCTAAGAAAATCTGCTGCTTCATTATAGTAGTTGAGAGCCATCGAGCACGTTTCCGAGTGTTCAGTAGTCCAGCAGTTATTTGGCATTGGCTGTTGGTCTGCTTCAGCCGTCGCACCGCTGGAGATAGAAGCGACAGGTCTGTCTATTAGCCTGCGATGCCCCTCTTGGTCGTCACCCACCGCCTCACGGAGTCCTGTGTCTCGCGACACGGCGGCTTGCTTTCCCGGAGTGAGGCTGCTCTGGTCATTTGGTGGTGTGTGGGTCCCTGATGATGGAATGAGCCTCAGAACCCATGTCACCAGACTCCCTCTCCATGCCTCAAAACCTGTGCTAGTCCGATGCAACTTTATGTTCCCTGAATGGTTTTAATGTTGTATTTCTGGTCCATGAATAGTCTTATTAGTTTCTTGCTTTGTTTGGAAGATATTGTGTAGGTCCTGCACCAGCGCTGCTTATACTCATACCTGGGCTTTCATTGGAAGCTCAGCCTAGCTGCCTTTGTGCTTAGTCAGCTCCTCGACAGCCATTTGTTGGCAAAGTGTTGTTTGCCTAACTTGTGCGTTGCTTTGGACAGAAGCACCTGCTGTGAATGTAAAATGTAAATGTGATGCTGTCATTGTATTGCCCTCCAGTGATTTGGTGTGCGGGGGGGGCAGGGAGCCCGTATCATTGCTGCGTGAGCTTCCTGTTCTCCCCCCTCCATGCTCTGCTGTGCTCTGCCCCTTTCAGGGGGTGCTTATAAGAAAAAAATAGCAGAATGGTCTCATTGCTGAGGGACACACAGAGACCCGTGGGGAATCTCTTTGTTAGGAGGGGTGAGGGACCCACAATGAAGTTTGAATAGTGGCCAAAGGACTAGACCTGAGGGAAAAGGTATCATTATACCTTTAACACGATACTTAACTTCAGCCACCTCTGCACAAATGGGCGTGTACCCGTGACTGTGTGCGACGCTTTATAAAAGATCATTTGTCTAAAGAGCGCCATGTGTGAGAAGTGCTAATGTATGACTCGTACCGTGGCAAGCAGTCGGTGTTGTGTGAGCCAGACAGCCGTGCTTCCTGGCCTGAAGACGCGAGCCGGGGTGCCATGCACCCTAACCATGTGACGTGAGGGCGGAGCCCACCCTAACCATGTGACGTGTGGGCGGAGCCTCGCACTGAGCCCCAGACGGCAGCCAGCTGGGTCTGCCCGCTGTGCTGCCTGTGTGAAGCTTGGCACCTGAAGGCTCTTCTTTTGCATCCTGACTGGCTGACATGCCCCCCCACCCCCCCGCCGCCAGTCTCGGGTTACACGCGATTCCTGTTTGGCAGGCTGGTGATCGTTGCCTTTTGACAGGGGCGATGGCCCTTGTTTTCTCAGAATGGCTCCGGTCCTTTATGAGTTGCCCTGCCTTGTCCTTTTTTTATACACTAAACAAAACAATGCGACTCGTGGAGAGACAAAACAAACAGACGGAGGTGCAGAACTCGGTACGCTGCCCTTGGAAGATCGCGGAGCCGGCAGTGCCTTTCAGCCATAGGTGATGCTAAGAATCACACCTCCGTGGCTCTCCAGCTCCAGGGAGAGTGATCCGGCTGGACACGGGAGCAGAAGAGTGTGCTGTTTGAATGGGAAAATAGGGCCTTCAGAGTGGATTTTGCACAGTGACTCATTCAAATGCACCCACACATACACACACATCCACGCCCTTTCTGCTTCTTTATTTAGACACAAACCTGGCCGTCCCTCACCTTCTGTTTTCTGGGAACCCGTGTGTCTACTTTGGCTGTTCTTTTCTTTCCCTGCTTCTCTCTTTTATTCACAAACATGCAGCTGTAACCAAGTGAAGTAGATATTTCCACCATGTTCCACTGTGACGAAATAACACCATCTAAAGTTAGGGCACTTGGAGTAACTTTTAATTCTGTGTTTAAATGCATATTTTCTGCTGCATGGTCGTTGTGATGTTTGAATCTGGACCTGTGAGCCTGTGGTTTAGACACTCAGAATGATTAGTTACTTTCAAGATGTTACACCTGTCCATTGGTGGACTGAATCTTAATCTTTGTCACTGTTAAAACCTGAATATGGGGTTTTTGCTAAGCGAAACTAATGAAATTCTTGTTGTGGTATTAGTAAGTTTAATGTTTGTGTGTATCACAATTGTGTGATACCTATGATTTTCAGTGTAAACACAAATGCAAATGTCACTCTCAGAATCAAAAATCTGACTGCTAATTTAGGCTTTATGGGTGTTTATATAGAACAAAGCAAATCCTGTGCATTTTTTTTATTTTTGGAAACCTGTGTGTGTTTTTGGGAAGATACAGGGGACACTCTGTAACAGTCTGTTGGGACATTCACACACACGGGTTAGTTCTCATCCCACCAGGTTTGTGCCAATGGCTTCACCCTGTTTCCCAGACAGTCCACTACTTTTGTAATTGTGGGAGATTTATTAATCCCAGTGAGAACGCACGCATTGCCTGGGGATCGAACCCAGGCTCCTATTTGGCAGGTGAGAATGCCACCACTGAACTACCAATGTCTTCATTGTGCTAAATTTATCCATTGCAGGTAAAATATGCCTCTCAAAATTGATTTGTTTGTATGTGCTTTTAAATGATATAAATGGGCAGATGTCAGAGAAATCTTTAGAGTTCTAGGAACTTATGTCCGATTTTGTTGTGCGGCGGACACAGTTAGGATTTTGTGACCGGGAAAATTCTGAAATTGCATGTTTGCATACTGTATTCTACATTTGCTAACAGATTGTTGGTAAGTTAAACGGGGGTACATTTGCCTGGGGGTGTTGTTTCCTCAGCATTTATTTCATGTACCCCAGAACAAGTCAGCAATTGTCCAGAAACAGGAGGAAGCTTAGGATTAAAACTTCATTACTTCACTTAGGATTAAAACTTCATTTTGCACCGTAATTCTGGCGCTGAATTCTCGACAAGTCATCTTACTGCAGACTGACTGCAGTGCATTTGCACGGGGTGGAAGCCTTAAAGCGACGTCATTAGCCAGGTAATTGCTCGATGATGCAGCATGTTTTTCCCGCTGCTCCACTTCTGGTCCAGTAGGTTGTAGCAGTCTTAGAATCCAGGTCACCCCATCCAAGGTCATCACACAGCAGTGGCCAGAAACATAAGGAAGTGAACTTTGTTTTAGAGAGTGAAATAGGTCAGGTGAGCCTCCTGGCTTAATCTGCCACATTAGTCACCACTAAGCCAAACCTTTGGACGTCGTTATTTCACCAGTTTATTGCAGGGTAGGCTATCTCTGACAATTAAGCGTAAAAAGCTTCTCGTCTCTTCCTCAGGATTAAATTTAGTCTCACAGCATTTAAATAGAAGTGAAGAACAAGGTTTTTCTTCATCACTTAACTTGGGGGTATGCCAACTATCTGCATGTATTCACGGCCATTGTGGAGAATGACAGATTTGATGGTTTTCTTTTTTTAAGTTCCTTATGAATGAACAGAGTTTGAATGTAATGAGTACAACAGAGATGGAGTGTAACCATTTCCTGGTGTTCAGTCTGTTGGACTTCGTAATGTCTATGGAGTTTTATATGTTTTTTGAGCCAGCAGCTAAGGAGAGCAGCCAATTTCAGACACATCCTGCCACCAGTAGCCATTATGGGTTTGCTGGTAATCCATTCGAGGGTTTCATGTACTGCTTATCCTGGTTTACTGGTTAGTTCCTTCTCTAATTTTAGTTTAGCATGAGAAGCAAACAGGATGACTTCATATGGTGCTTAATTGTAAAAGATATCTTGAATCGCAGATCGAAAATGTCAAACTCCTTCGCTGTTCTGACCCAGTCTTCATACGGGATTTTAGAAATGCCAGCCAATGCAAGCCGTACCTGCTTCATTTACTCTGCATCTCTCTGGTTCTATGACAACAGGCTGTTAAGTACAATGACACCATTTGGCTGTACTGAATGTCCACCCACCTATCCATCTATCCTTTTTCCATGGCCTCATATCCGCAAAGAACCACTGTGCTCCTGGAGCGTATCCCCGCATGTATGTGCCCGGAATGAGGCAGCGCGCACCCTAAATGTCAAGGCAGTCCATGGCCGCTCACACTCATGCACGTAATCGGCCAGCGATTCAGCAGTCCGGAGCACCTGGAGGAAAGGCACAGAGAACACGCAAATTCCACACACACGGCTGACACGGTCTGTGGAACTGAGCATGCCGTCTGCTTTGTAGTTTCATGACTAAGGTATAAGCTAGTCTGTGAGAGATGAGCCGAGAGTCAGATATTTTTGTATGCCATTTACAAGATGCACGTTTCCTGGGGGTTTTGTCTAGGAGGGTCGTCCTGTGATCATTGCCATTCATGTTTTCTCTGGCCTTTGACTATTTTTATTTCCTCTTGTGCTTTTTGGTTACATTTTACATGGAATTGACCAACAATATTTGAATTATTTGCCACTGGTGCTAAAAGGGTGATTGTTAAGGCTCTGTGATTCACAAAACATGACTGGAATGATTAATAATTGGGCATTTTGGGCTCGGACTGTGACCTGGGGCCCGGCCAGACGAGGGGGCCTTTGTCCTGGGCAGTGGAGCCCAGCCCGGCTGCGTCTGAGCATGAGAAACTTCACTGGGGATTCTGGGAGCTGTGTTGCGTAAGCACCCAGATCGTAGCCATCGTTTCCTGGTTACAGTACCACTTGGATTCTGCTTGTGTGTTTCTGGTTGGTTCTCTGTATTTTAACATCAAACATCACAGTGAATGGCCAAGCAACTGGCACACAATGATGTCCAGTATGGTTCTCTGTTTTGTTTTGTCGTTTTTTTTTTTTTTTTTAATTATTATTTTATTTTGATTAGTCTTGCTCCCCCACACCAGAGTAGCTGTGCTTCCTGATCGCAGGTGACATTTTGGAGCCTCTGGCTGTTTCCCAGCCGCCTTTCGCCTGCCGAGGTCAGTGGCCTGTAAATCTCTCTTTATCCAGTTGGCCACAATTTGCCTGTGTGCTGTAGCTGCACAGAGCCATTTGCTCCATGGCAGGATAATCGGAAGCGGGGGGAAATGCAGTGCGCGGAGAGAGAGATATGCAGCAGTGAGGGAGCTTGGTGTACTGCTGCGTAGCCCAAACCGCAACAGCTAGTCATCTGAGGTGTGCATATCATAACTGCTAACAAGCATAATCAAGGAATTTATACACGGAGGAAAGGCCCCATCTGCAACCTGAGACCACTTTGGCATCCGCCTACGAATATAAACACTGTGTCCTCACTTTCCCTGGCCTAGCCGCAGCTAGGGTGTGTGTAGAGCGCAGTGCCACCAGGTGGAGCCTTATGCAGAGAGGAGCAGGAGGAGAACTGACCGACCTGACCCGGGGCACAAGCCCACTTATGAGGAGGTTTCAGTTCCTGTGTCTTGAACATAATGCTCATGAAAGCGGATGCCTAGGAAGCAGGTCCGTTATAGTACAGTCCTGACTGACAACACTCTCGTCAATAAACCTACAACTTCCGCAGTCCTGCAAAATCGTTATTGTTTGGTGTCATCTAAGACTGCAGGGATGATCATATGTCAGCATGTGCAATTTCTGTCTTCATTCTTAGCTGTTAAGACAAAGGGAGCTTCCGCACGGAGCCGCCTTCATGCACCCTGTCGCTTTGCAGTTTGGGCGTGTGTAACGGCCGGCTCGTTAACGCTGCCTCGCCGCTGTCTCCCACAGGGCCTGCCGCCGCAGAGCCGCGCTCAGCCATGGAGGACGGCAAGCCGGTGTGGGCGCCCCACCCAACCGATGGATTTCAGCTGGGAGTCATCGTGGACATCGGCAGTGATAGCTTAACCATCGACCCGCTGAAGCAGAGGGGCAAGGTCCGTCCGTGCGATAGACCCCCAGGGCCTCGTCGCGCCTCCTCATGCCTCCTCGCGCCTCCCTGCTCCCTGCTCTCCTAGTTGTGGCTGTGCAGACACACCAGGGCACTGGCCCCACTGCAGCATGCATGTAGTGAAATTGGTCTCCTACTCTGCGCTCGTGTCGTTCCCGGGGTCCTTGCAGGACTCCATCCTTGCCAGTAGAGCGGCGCTCTTCTCTTTGCATTACCTGGCCTTGGCACTGGAGCAAACAATCGGCGAGCTGACTGAGAGGAAGTCTTCGTCCCCACGGTGACCTTCCCACCCAGGGCTGCCCGACAGCCAAACCAGCTTCTCTCGGATGTCCCGATTTAGATGGAGAATGCATTCTATTTACGTCTCCCCAGGTCCTGTCTCGTTCGCCGTGCGGGAGGTGGGAAGATGGCATCCCGCTTTGTCCTCTGCTCACCGCCCATCCGCCCGAGGCGCGTCAACGCCCTTTTCGTTAATTTTTTTAACTGACGGGGGACACAATGCACGTTGTGTTTGCACGATGTGTGCCAGGGTGTGTCGTGAGTGAATGAGGCCATGTCACTGTTCCAACAATGGCAGCTGTGTGTTTGGTATTAGCTAATGTGCCCCCTAGGCCAGCGCCGGGTCCCTTCGTGTTGGGGGTGACGGCAGCGGCCGAGCACAAGGGTGAGCCCATCATGTGCCCCGCTTTAATGACGCCCCCATCGGTGATCCCTCTCCCCCCGGAATCACACCTTCCCCTGCCGTCCGCCGTGGTAAGATGCCCCCTTCAGTGCGCCTAATACCAGAGGCATGCAATGGGATTTGTACATCTGTAATCTATTGGATTTTAATGGCAGCTGTTAAATCCCTGTATCCTCTGTACCCATTGGTGTTCCCACTGTTCACCCAGCTCCTGTCCCTGCCCGCGGGGGGCATCCAGGACAGCGTGCCAGTTTATCACACGGCACATACACGTGCAGCTTTTGAGATGTCAGTTCCCCATGGGTGTGACTGGAACCCTCAGTCACGACCAGCCCATCCAATAGGCGACAACGGGCGGCCACCCAGGGTGGCAACTTCTGAGGGGTGTCGACTGATGTAAGGCTCCCCTAGAAGTACTAGCGCCCTCTGCAGTATCGGCATAGAACAGCTACGCGACGTGGGTGATATGGAAAGGTGTCAAAGACGCTGTAAGGTTAGCATGGGGTAACCAAAAACAATATTGTTTATAGGCCAGTCAAACAATTTTTTAATTGTGAGTAATTGCTTATACAATCCTGTTGCAATACCATAAAAAGTATTTTATAGTCTGCATAGTGAGCATAGATTAAATTCTGTGAAGTTTTCACTGATACTTTTCTCCAAGTGGAGATTCAAGATTAATGAAATTAAAGCCAAAGAAAGTTACAGAAATAATAATGCATTATGACTTCAAAGTGCCTGTTATTTAAGACATATCACTCTTATTTGTAATTACTTAAGTTTTCCCTACGTCATACTTTTACTTACTATATTATTTATTGCATTATAATATAATATTAATCCTTATGCAGTCTTCATCTGTATAACTCACCCTGGCAGCGGCCGCAGCGGTCAGCGGGGCTGTGCTGGAGCTCGCCTACGTCACCCCATGGGCTTCCACCGGCCTTGCCCTCAAACCTGGATGTGTGAGCCTGCAGTTCTGCCCACGGAGCCACCGTGGTGCTTCTGCAACCGTCGGAGAAAACGACGTCTAAATTTCAAAGCATTCGACGTGCAGCATTTCCACCGCAGCCCGCAGTGCCCCGCAGTGTTGTCTAGCCGTAGGAGCCGGGATCCCTGAAAGCCGTAGCTGGTATTGGTGGAGCTGACCATCTTTCATCACCACGCTCGCGCTCAGATTTCAGAAGCCTTGTTCTCCCACAGCAGATGCTGTAACATTGGAGCTGCTCTGTGCATCCGAGGCAGACAGATTGACCTGTACTGTCATATGATGCCGTTTCAGGCCAATAATTCAAATATTTTCT
This sequence comes from Hippopotamyrus pictus, assembly GCA_026781145.1. Lineage (NCBI taxonomy): Eukaryota > Metazoa > Chordata > Actinopteri > Osteoglossiformes > Mormyridae > Hippopotamyrus > Hippopotamyrus pictus. The sequence continues at coordinate 1,994,192 of JAODLC010000043.1, read as the reverse complement.
GCAGGATTTCTGCAAAGAATTCTTACTGGAGACAAACCCTCTGTACTTCATTGCAGAAAACTTCAGAGGGTCCTAACTGGTTCTAACAGCAACTTCATGCTACACTAACCCTACGATTACCCTGCACTAACCCTTTGCCAGTGTTCATGCTACGCTAACCCTACGATTACCCTGCACTAAC
>JAODLC010000043.1:1908081-1934475 GCA_026781145.1 Hippopotamyrus pictus | reverse complement strand
TTGTGCTAATTACCACACAGCTCTTGAGCTGAATCATTTGTGGTGGAACAGGGAAAGAACTAAGATACACAGGGCTGCGGCCCCCCAGGACTGCAGTTTGAGACCCCTAGTCTAGGACATGCCTGCATTTACTTAAATTACCACAGTAAGGCCATTCACTCCAGATGGTCTTACCATCCTAATGGATGGGCAGGTTCTTCAGCTATCTTGCAATGGCTGTTGGAGTTACAGGCTGTTAGAGAGGGGAAGGAGCCCAAAGAGAGCACGACCTGTACCTGATCCCGCAGGTTCTGGGTGAGGTCATGGTACTGGGGGCTGTCCGGGTCATTCAGAAGATGGCCATATGCCGGGTTCACGATCGTAATGGTGAACTCTACCGCTTGCTCCACCAGCTTCTCCGGCACAATGTTGGGAAGTTCGGTCTCCTGGTAAAACATCATTAAGCCATTAAACCTTCAGAAGCAGCCCCACCATAGACAGCTGCCTTCAGCATGCATAAAAATATCCAACCCAACAAGGATTCCGGTGCCTCATGGGAGGCATTCCTCACCTCCACTATAGTCTTGGTGACATCTGCGACATCACTAGGAGATCCCGGCCTGCTCGGTATTGGACCATAGGGTGGTGTCTCTGTTGGAATTTCTTTTGGACCTGCCCACGATGTGTTTTCTTTTAAACATGACCTTCCTTCTCCACATTGTCGCCACGTTTTAATGGCTGATTACACATGGTTTTGTAACCGGCCGTGTACCTGCTATTTCAGCTGCGTTCTCAGTCGCTGGTCCCGTCTTTATTGTAGAATTACCACTGAAGTTATAAACAGTTGTTAGACACACATACATACTCCATATAGTCACAGGGCCTGAAAGTAACCAAGATGCCATCCAGTAATAAAACTGGCCTAGATAATGTCTAATTCTTAAGTAAGGCCAGTCTGGAACGCAGGAAATGGCAAAAAGGCATGTTCATCGCAGGGCAGGAATCGTCTGACTGTGAATGTGGCTGCAATGGTAGGAAGCAGGCTAATGACATGGGAGAAAATGGCAGAAATCATCTTTAAATGGGAAATCTGTCACATACAGCGAGAGTGCAAGAGCTATGGCAGAGAGAGCACAGTGTTTGCAGATAAAAGCAATTTCATCTGAGCTGTGGGTACACACCAGCTTGTAGTTACACATCTCATAGAACCAAAATGAGTTTATTAATCTTTGATGCCTTATATTTATTGAAAAGAAAAAACAAGCACAAGAAGTTTCTAATTGTGAACAGAGAATTCACAGTGAGGCTGGGACTGTCTGTCTGGCTTTTCACCAGTGACTGTTGGGAAAACCCCTCACCAACTGGCAAAATGCATCATGGGTATGTATGTGTGGTTGGTCTGGACAAAAGTCCAAGGCTGATTTTTAATCTCAGTCCTGATTACAGACACCACAATATGCTTCAGTTCATTTACCCAAATTGGCTTACAGTAGAGGGAAGGGACACATTTTTCGACATATGTTTCCTGGGATTCAAACCCACAACCTATGCATTATTAATGCAAGGCCCTACTTGTTGGGCTGCAGGAGCAGGTCACAGCTATGATTTTAATTCTCTTCTGTGACCAAATTGTTTGCATGAGTGCTCACATATTAACGTGTTTCACATGCAGTGATAATGACAGCAAACTGTGGGTGCTGCCCCCCCCCCCCCCTTGCTATCATTAATCAGGCACCCATCCCCGTCCTTCGCTGCGGTCCGTGCCGTAACTGCTTACCGCCCACGAAGTTTCTCGTCTCGCATGTTCACTCTCTTCGGGAAAAAAGAAAGAAAACGATACAAGTGAATGTTTCCGTATGTAATATAATATGCAATTTCGCACATGCACACAGCTTCTCTGCTAAAAGTAAGGATTGCAGTGTAATGCTTTATGTTGTTTATTTTGTAAGTGTACAGGCTTTGATATCGGTCAACAATAGAATATGTCTGTGTGTGTTTGATGATCTGACCCCTAGAAGGACATACTGTGCTTTGTAATGACAGCACGACGGAGGCCAGCTGGGTATTTGTCAGGGAATAAAACGTCTGGCATTATTACTGATTCATCACAGACATTATCATCGATCCAAAGGGCATTGAATACAACTTACCCTGGACAAACAACAATGACTAGTGGAGTCAGTAAAACTATTAATGAAATAAGTGCATTCATTAGTCAGTCGTGACAGAAGCACTGGTGAGAGATGCCACAACAACATTTCTCCTCTGTCATCCTTACGTTTACACAAAGCCTTTTGTCTTTAACCTGTGTTACATTTTAACAAAAGTCACCTTTTTTCCCCAAAACAATGCTACATGACATTTAGGACCGGGCAACGCGTCCAAAAGACCAGGATTGTACAGGCAAATACGCTTAACTTTAATCCCATGGGTACAGGGTTTAGCTCAAGGAAAGGCTTTCTGCTCGCAGTAAAATCTGATTTATCCCTGAAATAAAATCATGCCATTCTAAATTACTTGCAAGTATATTTAACTAGTAAAATCACTTATTATATCTTTCATATACACATCACTGATGGGTTGACGTAAATAATAGTGATATTATTCTGAAGCAATTAAACCTTTATGAATGAAACAGGCCTTAGCAGGCAGGACAGGACAGACGCAGAGTGAACGCTGTATGGGACACCAGAGCAGAAACGCGCACACACTCACACACAATGGGTCACTAAGGGACGCTAGTTAGACTCCCAGCCCAACCCAGCCCCATGTGGCACCTGCAACTTTAACACTCAGAGCGGAGGCGGGATTCGAACCCCCAACCCATAGGTGCGAAGTAACTGTGAAAGCTACGATTACCCGAAATGTGTGGGGGAGTTAATATGAAGAAGCCAGTTTCTACAAACATAACCAGCCTCAAATAAGTAAAGGAAGCTACAACTGGTTTGAGGCAGTGGGGGGTGGCCTGTGATTCTGCTGGGGGGGTTGTGGTTCAGCAGATTAGAGTAATGTGCCTGTGAAGGTCATCAGGTCAAATCCCAGGGCTGACAGAGTGATGTCACTGCTGGGCCCCTGAGCGAGGCCCTTAGCCCCCAGACTGATGTCACTGCTGGGCCCCTGAGCGAGGCCCTTAGCCCCCAGAGTGATGTCACTGCTGGGCCACTGAGCGAGGCCCTTAGCCCCCAGACTGATGTCACTGCTGGGCCCCTGAGGGAGGCCCTTAGCCCCCAGATTGATGTCACTGCTGGGCCCCTGAGTGAGGCCCTTAGCCCCCAGACTGATGTCACTGCTGGGCCCCTGAGGGAGGCCCTTAGCCCCCAGACTGATGTCACTGCTGGGCCCCTGAGGGAGGCCCTTAGCCCCCAGTTGCTCCCAGGACCGTCTGTCCCCGCTCTCAGTTGTACGTTGCTATGGATAAATAAATTGTAACTGTTTGGGGACGTGTTTGGGGTTACGCCTGAGAAACGAGGTCGCCCCTTGGTTCCTTGTTATATGTTGGCAAATCAAGACCAGGGTTCCCAGTTTATGTCACCTTGATGGTTCCTGCAAAGGCACTTGAGGCTCCGGGGGGGTACGTGGCTGCTCACCCGGTACACCATGTCGATGTGCTCCTGCGAGTTGCTGAAGTTCCGGGTCAGGTCCGCGATGCTGAGCGACTCAAACTGGCAGCTATGCACCCATCTCTGGTACTCGGCCGTGCTGGGGATCCTGTCAAAGAAGATCCGGAAGGCTTCCCAGATCGCCTCCTGGCAGACTGATACAAGACAGACAGCTGTGAACAGAGTGCAATTTACCTGAGGAAAAGAGATTTAGTTAGATGTGATTCTTTGAAAGTGCACAACAGACTTTTTAATTATAGCTTTTCATCCTTGATTTTCTGGCCCATAAAGCTTCCACAAAGCGGGAAATTGACATTCAGAGCTTGCGCACCATCCCCTTAAGGGACGCCCTTCATAGCCGGAGCAAACCCTGATCAGCTCCTTGACAGCACCAGCCAAAGAGGGCGCTTTGGTCACGCACCTGGTGATTAGCGTTATCGTAACACATGCTATGGCTTGCAAACAAATGTAAGTACATTATCTCCATTTAAATGTGACAACAGGGAAAAAACAGAACAACACTTCAGTTATACACACTGAGGTGTGAGTAAGTGATACTACTGTCTTCCACACAGGAGTGCCGGGTGTTGGTTCAGCTCTGCAGTGTCTCTGTCTGCTCTGAGCCTGAATAATGTTTGCATGGCACTCATTACTGCCTCTCTGGAAGGCCCAGAGAATTATTGTAATTCTTGGAAAGAAAATTCAGTTTCATTTTAATTAACACCAGATTGCATCGTTTTTTAATTAGTGGTGGAAACATTGTCCTAAAACTCCCTCTTTAGACTTGTTTTAGTTTGTAAGTTAATGTACTTCTCACAGTAAATTTCTCTATATTCACAGCCTCATGATAAATGCTTCAGTAACACGGAACCTCCGTATCTCGAGCTCCGTGTTTTCAATTAAAAACATCCAGAGATCTGGATATTACTCTAAAGATATAAGAAACGTATGAATATTAAAGTTCTTTCTAAAGGCAACATCCATTTAATTCACTGCCATTTCAATATTTCAAGTTAATCAACTGTGGCAGCCTATAGGGGTAGCAAGATGTTTTTTTATTAAGAACCTGAAGCTTCGTAAAAACCCAAATGGATATTAAAATGCTTGGAAATTTATAATTATTTGTGGTGTGGATCCCGTACTGCATTTATCCCCAACGGCGAGGGGCTTGAAAGTCGTTCCAGCAGAGCAGTACAGAGCAGGGCTATTCAGCACAGGGCTGCATGCGCACCCACATTGCCGGTTAATTACAGACTCCAATTAGTCTAACTGCATGCCGCGGAAAAATGGGAGGAATGATACGTGCCTGCAGGAGACAGTGTAACATCCTAACCCCCATGCCTAGAGGTGTGAGGAAGCAGTGTTACCCATTCAGGCCCCCCCAATAATCTATTACTGATAACGATTCATTTAGAGAATAGGGTGAAAGGAAAATACTGATTTACTCTGCAGCAGATATGGCTACGTCGGCACTAATACGTTAAAAATTCCTCACGCAAGTTTCCTAGAGATAAGATCTGAGTGCGCACTACCATTTTCACTAAAAGACGTCTGCGTTCACACTGCTCCGTGTAAAAGGCAAATGATGTAGCTATAAGAGTGCTTGTTCATGTATTCATTTCTGACATTTTTCGTTTGCACATTTAACCAAAGCTTTATATAATGTATTTTTTGAAGTGCCGCATTTTATATTTTGCTTGTTGTAGCTGAAGCACATGTCATTTTGTCCAACCAAAATAAATAAAATCATTTTTTTTTTACTTTGATTAGTAATAAAGTACTAATCAAGCTTTTATAAATGTGTCACTGTTGATTAATCTCAGACACAACCATGTGCTTAAAGTAAATTCATGTATTTTATTTAGCAAAAGTGAAATCTCACAATACTATAGCGTCAGAAACACAAAGCTGTACATAAAAGGAACCGTCACAACAACAACACAGGGATCCAGAAATGTAGTCATACACGCCTCACTCTCTCCCCCTCAGTTTCGCTGCACTCTCATGTTCGATGGCTGGATGTCTTTATCATAAGATAGAGCTGCACTTAAACCTGTCTCATTTTGAGCTCGACAATGATTGTAAACAGCATACAATGTTCACAAAACACGATTTTGCTGCACACAAGTAAGCAAAACAACATCTGGCAGGCAGCGAGAGCCCTGAACATCCTCCATGCTCACGAGGCTTACTTCCGTGACAAAAATGGAAAGGCATTCTTCATTCCCGTGAAGAATAACCAAGTAGGAAAAGAGACGCCGAAAGGAAGAGGGCTAATCAGGAAAGGGTCACGAGCTACGAACCAATCAGAGCTCACTGATGTAGGCGGCACCTATATTTATATTTCCGGGCGCCTGCACTAATGCATTTACAGAAAGATTGGTTGCTGGTGATATTATTCTCCGTTTCTAAAAAAAAGATCAGTGATGGTGCGGACAGAAGGTTAAATCAGAAGAAAATGTTTGCGCTACTAAACGACAATGTATCCGTGCGGACGGCCCCCGAATTCATGCTGACGCACGCTTGTTCACACTAAGAGCCCTTACCTCTGAGTTTGTAGTATGCTTGGTGACTCGCTATGACCTCCTTCACAGTTTCCTGAGGACAGACTTTCACACCCGTCTGGAAGAAAGTTGACCTTTTTGGTCGATGCCGTTCCAAATCAGATACCTTCATCGAATTAGTTTTTGATGTTCTTAACAGTTCCATCAGACCCAGTGAACTCCTTGTTTTCATCTCAGACACTGCATCTCTGCTGTTACCCTCTGGAAAAGAAAACACAATAAAGAGATTTATGATGGTACAATTGCTGTCTAACATTACAAACCATGGACTATGCGCATATGAAATATGTATGAGATATTTAAATACATTCTTTACTTTCTTTGGTTAAACAGAATGCTATAAATTCATCACTGTTGGAGAAAATGCAGGATCTGTGAACTGCCTGTGGGTGTAACCATGGTTACAGAACCTGGTCAGAATGTAAAAGGTAATACAATGTTATCATATCTCTGCTCTACTTGATTTCGCTATGCTACTATATTAGTGTGAATGTCAATATATTATTGCATGGACTCATGAATTGCAGGGAACTCTTGTTGGTAGGGAGGGTAACATCATATATCCTGGTAACTAGAAGCTGTTCTGTATTTGGGAAAACCTCCAGTAGAGCTTTCATTCTGTGTATCTGTGGCTATCTGTGGCTTTCATTCTGTGGCTACATTTTTATGAATCAGCTGTCACAATGGCATGATGTCACAGGGTCTTATTTGAAGTCTTTGTGATTGAAGATCTGATGGTGACCATGACAATGAATCTCTTTATGAAGGTTTGCCTCGCACGTCATCTTGGACAGTACAAGTGAATTTAAGGACCGTGGGTCTGAATTCTGCTAAGATGTCACTTGTCTGCCTCCGAAATCTTGCCATTAGTGGTGGCAAAGGCTCCCCTAACTGATCAGAGGTGCCATATGTAAGTCAACCCCAGCCTCACCTGCCGAGTATATAGTCAAAAAGCTGATTTTCCTAATTAGAAAAAATACTTTTAGACCAGATCTGCCTGACCAGATGGCATTTATACTTACATGCAGTGGCACACTGCGGGGCGTCTGTTTTGTTGCCTATTTATTTTGTATTACCTTCACACTCATTCCAGTGTGAAGGTAAGACACACTCATTCCAGTGTGAAGGTAATAAAAAAATAAACAGGCAACAAAATAGACGCCCCACAGTGTGCCACTGCCGTTAGGTCCCATTACCTGAAATCTCATCAATCCTTAGTAATTTGAGATTTATGCCTCTAATGACGGTATTCACGCACGCTTGTTTGTTACGAGCTGAGCCTTGACACGCATTCCCATACGCGAGACATCAGCAGTCCTTCGCTGAATTTGCAACCATGGTGATTAAAAATCTCGGTTTAGTTGTGTGTAACTCCTCTATATTGGATTCCGCGGCTGCATCATCCATCACGCCGCGTGCTACGCAAGCATCCATTCAGCTCCGTCTTCTTCTCATCATCCAAGGACACGGTCCCCACGGTATGCTCGACGTACATCAGGACACGGGGATCAGCCCAGCGCGTCAGTACGGCTGATAGTAATTTACCCTGACGCCTCTCCCTTTGTTGAAAAAGAAAACAATCTCCCCACTTTTACAAACGTCGTTGAGATGGCTGTCCCCAGAACACATGACAGGCGCTGTTATTCCATGCATACAGACGTACAACACTGCTATACATACAGTGTAATCTGACACAGTGATATATTCACACCTGCTGACAGAGGTGCAGACCAAGAGTGCTTATGGAGACAAATTATGCTGCAAAAGCCCCACATTCTGGTCTAATGAAATGGATTAAAAAAGACCTCAAACCCACTAGTTCACATTACCAATTTGTGCAGGTATGTAATGATGTCAGAACACTGTGCCTTGGTGGCTGCATTTACATAAAACGGCGCACGATGTGATGCGTATTTTATACTGTAATTTACACTGTCACTATACATTAAATGCATATCAAATGTGTAGCCAACCAGCCTTTTAGGGATAAGACGACGGGGCCTGTGTTTACAATGAACCTCAAGCGATTATATAAAGACTCAAAGAGGTTCATGCAGCGATGAATGAGTCCTATTGTGTAAATGGGCGATGGCTTCTGTGCATTGACTTTAATTTTGTTTCAAGGGTGATAGAAAATTCTCCTCTGGGAATACAAACTGAGTTTCAAAATTATATTAAAACTAAATTCATATTCAAATTAATATTTTATCAGTTTGGGTAGAATTTTTCTCATTATATCATTTTAATGTAATCTTTTTAATATATGTTTTATTTCATTATCCAGTGCACAATGCTTCAAACCTAAATCTGAAATTGATGGATATTCTTTGGCAGAGTATTTAAGGTCAAACACTGTTAATCCATAGAAGAACATGGCTTCCTTTGCAGCGTAAATGGTTTTCTGCATTACAGCTCAGTAAAAACAGACTGTCAGCTGGCATCGTTGGTAGAATCCATACAGCCTATGGTGCGGCACAAAAATGAGCATTGGGCGCGGGACAGGCGACCTTGCGGGCTCAGCGCGGCCTCAGCAGAGCAAACGTGAGCTCCAAAATGCAAGTGATAACAGACTTAACTTCCAACGTTTTCTAAAATGACTTGACCTTGTACTTTTAACCTCAAGAATCCTGAATAACTTTGTCTTTTTCATAAACACGGGAGGAGTGCGATTTCAGTGAACCAGGTTAATATTGTGGCCTTTTTATCAGGATGCTCTACTTGCTTATCATTTTTAAAATAACAGGCTTGGTTTAGGGCTTACCTGTCACTCCAGCAGCTTGAAGGACGAGCAGAAGCAGCACAAGGAAAAGTCCCACCTTTGGCAGCATGATGGAATGACTTGCTTAAAAATACCAGTGTGCTGGGCTCTATAGGAGCGGGAGTCTCCACGCTATCAGGGGCCCCTCTGCTGGGAGGCGGGTGTCTCGCTGGCTGCGTCTGGCAGCTCTAGATCATCCTGCATGGAGGCTGACGCTCACTGCGGTTCAGGCCCCTGGCAGACGCTCACTGCGGTTCAGGCCCCAGGCAGACGCTCACTGCGGTTCAGGCCCCAGGCAGACGCTCACTGAGGCTCAGTCCCCAGGCAGACGCTCACTGCGGTTCAGGCCCCAGGCAGACGCTCGCTGAGGCTCAGTCCCCAGGCAGACGCTCGCTGAGGCTCAGTCCCCAGGCAGACGCTCACTGAGGCTCAGCCTCCAGGCAGACGCTGGACATTGCGCGATGGTTATGGTGGGTCTGGCAGCTTTGGACTGAGCAGGAGGTGACAGGGGAAGTCCGAGTGTGACACCAGCAGCAGGGTTAAAAAAGCAGGCTCGGTTTGGGGAATAATCTGTTTATCTTCTTCTCAGACATAATCCAGCTTTACCCGAAAGACCAGGAGTAGCTTCATCCTGTTAGCGGGTCCATGTGGCAGCATCTGTTTTCTCTCGCACCCCGCCGATTCTGCCCGCCATTTTGCGGGCCCCTTTCCGGATCCCCGTCCCCTTCCTTCCCATCCGCCGCCAACCCAGGGAGCGTCCACCCTCTCGGACCACGGCGTAAAGCCACCTTCTCTGCTGCCAGACAAGCCCTCGGTCGCTTGCTTGTTTCTCCTCAAGGGAACATGGCCAAGCGGTTCATTCTCTCAGCTGAGGGAGGATTGGCAGCTGGTCGCTCTTATTAACAATCGGCAGCTTTAAGGCAAATCTGCTCAGCGGTTCTGCTGGACTTTGATCCCCTTGATTTGGATGTTTGGGGGAGAGTTAGAGCTGGAATCCAGCCATCATTTATCCCATGTAGCCAAGAAATATGTGCATGTATAAATAGTGCCAATAGTTGATTAAATTTTTGTCAACCATCAGATCTGAAAGAAACACCACCTGGGCAGAAATTGCCTGTGAAGTTTTGTGTTTCTGTCATTTATCACTTTGAATGTTTCCTTTATCTGTGTGGATGCAGGATCTGCTGTTTGTTTTAAACTGTTTCTTTTGAGGCTGTCATTGTTTGTTGAGGCATCTCAATTGTTATGCTTTTTTGTATCGTTCTGTTGCGTCTCGTAAGGATTACAGGCATGTCGGTAGTTTATAACACTTTCTGGAAATAAATCAGACCACTAATTAATGTCTTCATGTAAACCAAGATTCCCAGGATTAGTGGACAAGTAATCAACACCACTGGTACAGTGTATCAACTGTATGGCTAACAGAACACTTTCATGATCTTTCTGAATTGATGCTGTCAGGCGTCACGTAATGAAGTTCTGAAAGCAGTTAATGATTATTCACTGATTATCATTACTGTGACTGAGTGAACATTATTTTAACTTTATTTGAACGCTACTGCAGGACGACTTTTACTGAGCCTCAGCTAGTACTTTGTAAACATCACTAATGTTGGCATGAGGAGAAACTTCAACCTGCCTTTATCCTCCAGATGAGCTTCTAGGCTCTGTCCCCGTTGCTGCTCTTCCAGAGAACGCCATGTCAAATGCAAATGAATCTACACAAAAGGAGATAAAGCGATAGGCGCAGACGACAGATCGTTTGCGTTTGTAGGCCGCTATTAAGCGGTTTTATCGCTCTTTTTGAAAGCAAAAAAATTAATTCCAGAGCAAAATCGCTGTCGACAGCTACAAAGATGTGGGCAAACAAAAATCACGTCTGTGAATTAAAGTCCTGCGGTTCTCTGTGGCGCAGTGCAGTACTTTTAACTTTCAGCATTGATATGCATATTTAGCCGAAGCGAATAATATACTCATTTAAAAATGGTATTATCAAACTGAGAAATGAAGTGAAATCTCCTAGAGATTACTCTGTTGCTGTATACATTTTAATTGGACTCTAATAGGCTTGTTTTGAGACCCTCATCCTGATTCCTGGCACCCGGTATGTCTGCAGTAACGTTGGCAAAGAGACAGATCACCTGGATAGCTAAAGGGATCGCGGGGCGCACGACCGTCCGCCGCGATACGAAGTGCGCAACAGCTCATAATCCCCCGGCTAAACTGGCATCCACGGATTCCACGTTCGCTCTGCCCCCCCACGTACGGCCTGTGTCAGTTACCATTTGCGCAGCGCCGGTGCCCCCTGACGAGAAGGCAATCAGCTGTGCCTCTTAAGCCCGTCGTTATGCCCTCCTTGGTCTGCTGAGATGATTGGGTTTTAGACAGGATTAAATGGCATGCCAAGATTAAGTGGCTTGTCCAGTGCATGCATCTCTACTTAGAGAAGCTGAACACTGGCCAAACAACGCCCCCATCTGCGATGACTGTGAGCCCCTGGGGTTTTAAGCAGCAAAGACATCCCCTCATAGCAGCGTAAACATTAATCATAGTAGCTGCACGCGTGTGAATTCATATAAAGAGCCGTGCACAGGCAACATGAACGGGGATCACAGATCTGCTAGAGTGTGGCGGCTCAGTGCCGTAAATCCGCGCTGCCAGTGCTCAGCCTGCAGAAATCCTGCATTGCCTGTCGAGCCAAATGCCGTGAGATTTCGCTCCGCACGCTTCCTCAGGATGGAGAGCAATGTGGAGAAACACTGATACGGAAAAAGAACTGAAAAACAGATAATTCCATAAAAAGAGGTACAAAAAATTAATGTTACATAATTAAATCCTAAATCATAACTATATCTGACTTGCAGTATGCAGTATTGATTAATGGAAATTTACGCATTTTAAAACATTTTTTGTTCTTTTGTTAAATGATTCATCTATTTTTTCCCCCAAATTCAACCCAATAAAGCATCTTAATAAGCTCAGGGACACACATCTCATTAGTGAGCCCATCACGTGCTGTGAACAAACTGAATAATATGCTTTGTTACCTAATAACTTAATTAGATAAGCAGCATGTCAAAAGGCATCATAATGTCTTAGCTGGATTAATGGCGTGTAACAGGTCACGTCACGCAATGTGGGGAGCGCGAGAATCCCACGGCCCCCCTCCTTCCTGTCACTGACGTAGAGGCTTTTATTTAACGGCCTTTAAAGCAACGGTTCCGATCCAGCCCGATGGAGCCGTGGGCTTGGCAGCGGGGAATCGCTGATTTTAAAAACAGCATCAGGCGCGTCATTCATTCATTCATTCATTCATTCATTCATTCACCTGATATTTCGGTAAAGCAAGATGTGCAGCACATCAGTACGTTATTTTAAAAAATAAAATGCATTTAAATATAAAGCATACATTTACATAATGTATTACTTAATGCAACGTCTCTACTCAGCCTAGCTTATAGAAATGTATTCAGGAAGTTTTTTTTTCTTGGCTAATGGAAAATTGCTCCATTAAAAGCGTCCTCATACAGGTCGTTAATTCCATAAACCTTTCATTTTGATTAGTTCTTTAATTAAGCATCAGTTGCAATTAAGTCAACAAGTAATGTTTGATAATGTAATTGTACCTTGTGACTGTCACAATATGCATCTATTGCAATAAAGAACTGCTCATAAAATATCGATACCACCACAGGGCGTATGCGCACTGCCGACTGTGCTTAAGTAACTTCCATTATTTAAGGTCATCAGACCCGGAAAAATATGCACAACAGACCATATGAAAGTTAGCTGAACTGGCCGAGTAAGAGCCATGCAACGAGCGGCTGCTTTTCATAAGACTTCGGTCCTATAGACTCTCTCACTGTCACCCAGCCTTTGCGTACCTGTAGATGATTGGAACTGTTCCTTCTCCTCGTCACAGCATGGAACGCAGTGCGCGGCTCCAAAAAGGCTGTTTCATAACTGGAGTTCGGGATAATCTCAGTAATGCGTCATACTTCCTCTCATGGGAATCTGGAGATTTGTACACAGATTAGACTCTGTGAATAGCTTGGGCTCTTTCAAACTTTCCTGCTCCAAACCCTGAAATACTGGCACTTTCAGACAGATCAGTAAATGTGTAGTGCAGTATTATACTTGCACATGTAGGCCTACATACGCATTTGGCTACATGCACAGTCCACGTTTGGATTCCAAGAGTCCCTTGTGTAGGCTTAGTATTGTGGCTTAGTATTGCAGTATGATTTCATATCATGATACCTGCAAGTTTATATCATCTCCTTTTCAGGATGACTTATAGGCTTATGCCTTATTTGCTGCTGAACAGGAAATGAAATGAGATTTCAAGCATGCTTGAAATGTTTGAAATAATAATTATAAAAGACCTAATGAATTAGAAATCACTGCCTGCTTCTCTGACTGTCAGGCAGGAACATGCAATGTTTACAATGTTCCTTTTCATGTAGAAACGGAGAACCTCCAGTTGAAACTTGAGAGTAGCTGTAATGTGTACAGTGATCACTAGAGGGCAGAGCATATGCAGTGTAAATAGCAGGGTTATGACATTTAAAAAGGATTTTATGAAATTCATTAGTTTAAAAGCCAATCGCTCTGTGAAATCCCTGTATATAAATACAGATCTGATCTTCTGCACGGCAATATGGAGACGTGATTAAAGGTTCACATGGGTTGTCTGCATTTCCGCAGGAACAGTCATACACAGCATCGGCAGTGTCAACTGTAAGTTAAGCGGCCAGGATTCTGAGCAGCTGGCTGCGTTTCTTAAGCTCCGGCTGGACATTCCATCTGATTCATTGGAATTGCTTCAGTAACTATCCATCGACCCACTGCTCTTCCGACCGCTTACCCAGAATGGGCTTTTGATGAGCCTGGACTCTGTCCAACGCAACACAGGCACTGCGAACTCCCTGGATGAGGTGCCAATCCGTAACAGTGCGCGTTCACACACAATGGACAATTCCGAGACACTCATTTGTGTCACTGCCAGTTTTGTGGCTACTGGGGGAGAGCTGAGGAGCACTGGGTAACCAGAGGCGTGACCACTGGGCAGACTGGGAGAAAGCAGCCCGGGAACCTGCCACTAACCTCAGTCCCACTTGGTATATTTTGCTGGTTGCAATCAACTGGTTGGCCAGCGATGAAATAAACCATTATCCATGTTCCATGAATCGCGTCCTGCGATCGACCTGGAAAGAAGCCGACATCAACCCGCAGGTTGGGCGGCTCAGGTATGTAGACCTTATAATGCTGGCGATGAGAGAGAAAGACCAGCCCTCACAGGACCCGCTCACTGGGAATATTCCCAAACTTCCCGATCGCTACGGAGCTGCTCACTGAGCTGCATCCCAAAAACTTATTTTTGAACAAGGAGTAAGAATGAAAATAAAGCTTGCAGGCTGTACACAGGGTTTGTGTTTGCATGTTAACTCCTACTGAATTACTCATACGAAGAAAATCCTGTTAGCCTGATCAGTTTGCCAAGATAACACAACAGAGGGCTATAATTGTTGATAATCACTCCTGATAGACACAGTGCTCTGTGGTCTCAGGACAAGCGTAATTTCATAGTTGACTGGTGGGTGAATATAGAGGACATAAGAAAACCTGGAATCTCCTATCCTGAGCATGTGGTAGCAGAATTCCAGAGATCACAGTGAGACAAGCCTCCCGTCCTCTAGCTATGCTGAGAATGGGAAATTAAATGAGGTTCGTGGGTAAAATCGATCCAGCATCCATGTTCTTCTCGTGTACTGGCTTGTGCTGTGTAACACTGGCCCACTGCACATATTCACTAACAGACACTTTTACTAAAAGCCACAAATTTGTATTTGTTTTTTGTTTTTGCGCTTTCAGAGATTTCACTTTTAGTTCTGCTGCACATATGGAACTGGTTAAAACTGGAGGTCTGTTTACATGAAAATGTATTGTTTAATTGGACACAAATGTTGTATTCTTTTGGATACCACACTGACAGATGGTAGAAACTGGAACATCCTTATTTATACTGGAGCCTGTCTCAGTTCCAATATGCAGCAAATTCCAACTCTTCTGCTAGAGTTGGTCAGGAAGATTCCTTTGCATTCCCACCAATGGCAGGAGAATCTTCATAGTGCTGACTGTCTTTATCCTGGATCTCAATATTTACATTAATTTCACAAAATAATCCAAATTTTATAGAGTAGGGTGGTTTTTACATTATTTAAAGTGAAATTTGCATTTTAAATGACCTGTATATTAACCTGCAACATCTACTCCTAATTTCTTGAGTCACCCTTTTTATGTATCTTTAAAACCCAATGTTCTGAAGATTATATGCTTGATCAATTTCAAAAAGGCTTATATAAAATAACTCAGAAAAGACTTTACATGTGTGAATAGAAAGCTGTATAAATTCCTTTGCAGCATCTTTACTTGTTTGCACTATGTGTCCTTGAACTTGTCTGTATTGTGTGTTTGGCGCTATACTGTACACCTTGAGAAAAATTTTTGTTCCACGTGTTTTTCAGATTATGGGTCTGCATCTGTGAATAATATATATACATATATTTTGCAAACTGCAGGCTGGTTCTTCCCTGTTTCTCATTAATAAAGGGCTTCTCCCTTTGCATTATGGGACTTTTGTCCTGCCTAGCAGTGCACTTCACGCCACTTAATGTTTCCCATTCTTTTTGAAGGTCACTTGGTGTCATCCTCTGATTCATAATAAACTTTCAGATTAGTTAACAGGCATCTCTGGCATTAAAAACTTGCTTCCGCCCTCTACCTGGCTGGTTTCTGGTCGTTCCCAGTGTCTCCTGATTCATCTTCTTCTTGTGTACTGGTATCTTAGAAATTTTTAAAAATGGAAACAACCTGCTGCCCACCATAACCTTCTGCTGGCAGATCCAGGCTTAAACCAGGATTTAGAAATGCAGATTTTTAAAACAATATTGAGTAATCCAGAGCTGAATGTGTGTTCATCTGTGTACAACAGTCAGGCTGCTCTATGCACTGAAATCTCCCCTAATATCAATAAAGTCCATCTTAACCTTAATAATTCTACATTTAGACACAGTGTGCTCATTTTCATCATACAACTAGGATTTTCTAAAAGAAGAAACTAATTTCCAAGAATCATTCTCTGTCGACACCTCTCCTGTTCCGGTATAAATTTGATGGCCAATTTGTTGGTGTTCAGGCTGGTTTAGCGATTACAGATGATCTCATTTTCTCACCATCTCAATGAAATACACGGACAGCATTTTCTGACTGTTGCTATTCATCATGTGCAATTATAACTTCAGTTCTTGAGTATTTGTTTAAATTTTTTAAATTAGTCTAATGCTGATGATTTTTGGGAATCTGAATTATGCACAAACTACTGTGGTTTGTTATCTTTTTTGTGGAAAAAAATATTTTGTACTTAAGAAAAAAGCGACTCAAAATCAGCAATTTTAATGTGCAAATTCAATGTAAGAGCTTACAATGCATTTCAGGGATGAGTGCAAGCATGGATATGCCTGAACTATGAATGGAAAACCTTGGTGGGTAATCGACAGCAGCTCTTCACAGGAGAGAACATGCCTATATTCAAAGACTTGGTTCATTTTCCAGGAATTGCACGATAGTACGATTTTCCCATGCCTCTCTTCTCAGAGCTGTTAACCAAATCCTGAAGGCTGAAATCAACTATCTTAAAATACCATTTCAATCCCACAGTTCAAGTGTTTTTATGTATTCAAGCAGTGCAACTTCTTAAAAGAACTGCAAAGCTCATTCTGAAACTGGAAGCCTTTCGCATGCAAAATATGCAACCTGCCTTTCTTCAGAGCAGCGTTTCCCATCCTGGTCCTCGGGGACTCACAGATGATCCACATTTTTGCTCCCTCCTCGTTTCCTGCCATACAGTCCACATTTTTGCTCCCTCCCAGTTCCCGGTCTGCAGGTCCCTGAGGACCAGATTGGGAAACACTGCTTTAGAGGACCACAGGGATTCAGCCGGTCTGGAACGGAATTTTACAAGGTGGACTTCGCATCTATCCGAGCTCCAACCATCTCCACGAAGCTGAAACCCTGCTTGGAATTAGCTGGCACCTACCTAAGAAGCCTGTGTGCTTTGGGCAGCCTCAGTGCATTGTTGTCATGGGAATGTCCTGCATTTGGCCATACTAAAAGAATCAGGGACATCAGAATGGCCAAGGCAAGAGCGACACTGGGATGCCATTCAATTTCATCGGCTCAAAGAAATGATAGATAGTTATTTGACAGCAAGGTATAGACGCCATTTTAATATCCTGCACATTTGAGTGGGGCTGGTGTTCTTTTCATAAAGCCCTTATTGGAAACATAACCCTAAATACAGTAATCAAATCAATTACACATTTGGATGCAAAATAAAGCATTTTTAGTATTCCAGGGCAGTTCTCAATGTTTAAATCCCTTAAAACAATTTCCACATAATAGTGAAAGTCCTTTAAACAGTGCAAGAATTTCACTTTGAAGAGCTTATTACACTGAAGAAATGCCTCATTCTTCACAAAAGCCTACAGTGCATAGGTACATCAAGTATTGAAAGGCAGATATAGTCCAGGCTGTAGGAAACTCATTTCCCCCCTTTATTACCCATGTGGGGTTTCCGGAGCGCCGCTGTGCATTTAAAGCATGATCTCACGGAGCAGGGATGAGTTACAGCCTGGCCTGAGAAGGACGTCACCACACACACCGAGCTCACGCTGCGTCCGTCATCCTTCTGCTCACATCTTGGTTGCCATTTGCAACCTCTCATGTCCTCATCACACTCTTATATTCAGTTAGTGTCTGTAATCAGTTTATTGTCCAGGAACATCAGACAAAGGCTGTTGTTTCTTCCCAATAGGAAGTCACACACAGATGGAATAAAGTTCCAGGAAACGAGGACATTAAATGGAGATTAAGCGTCACAGCGAAGAATATGTTGTCACGACACTGAGAGCATCGGCAGATTCAGAATCAGGACAGATAAAACAGAGGTATCCTGCAGAGACGCTGGGCAACTAGCGAGCCGGGATTCTTAAAGGACGATCTCTGGCCCTACCCTCAACCATGGGGCTGTTTTCACAAGATTTAAAATAAAGTAGTTTTGTTTTTACTGGACTTAGTACTTGACTCAGTACCTGACTCCAGTATGTCCCACTGCAATCTAGAGATATTATGCTCTAATCTAGAACGATCTAGGAACAGCAAAGTGCTTATGAATTCATTTTTGCAAATGCAGTCTGACTTTGAAAATCCTTTGGATAGGAGTATCTTTTCAAGTCATCCTTGGAGTGCTCCAGATAGTGTTTTCCGCAGGTCCTGCTGTTCTGCAGAGAGAAGTGTAACAGGATCTGTCATGGGAATCTTCCACAGGCTGTCATTTTTGTTTTTTATCGGACACACCGTATGCTGGCTCAGGGGGTCCTAACAGCCGTGACAAGCCTGTACCAAGGAGAGCCTCAAATCAGGGGGCACCTGTGTTTTCACGAGGAAGAACTTCAAAGTGAGGAGACAGACTGCAGCTTCACCCTGAGAGACCCAAATGTAAGTGACTTTGCACATCCAGACACAACTCCCAGACACTTGTCACAGCTGTCAGGCACCAAAACCAGAGGGGGGAAGTTCAGGTCCAGAGAGTGAAAGTCCAGACCAAGATTTTGTTTCAACCAACGAGTTCAGTACTTCTTAATACTGGTTGGTTGAAACAAAATCTTGGTCTGGACCTGAACTTCTCACCTCTGATCACTGTCCTTATCCAGGGATCAAAAATCCTGAGAAATACATATGTATGTGTCATACAGGATATCAGATTGCCAACATGGAAATATTTTATGACAGCTAGCTGTCATTATTCATTGATATACAGTATACTATACCAAAGTAAAATGACTGTAAATTTCATTGTAAATGAATTGTCATTCTCATAAAAATAATGCTAGTTCAGTGATTAGCCTTTCCTAGAGATAACTTAATCAAAAGGGTCTGACAGGCAGATAAAAGCCTCTCACATGTGGGCAAAGATGCAGACGTTATCAATATCCAAATCATTTTTTGTTAAAGTCAGTGAATGTGCATATGCAACTGAGGACACGGGAGACAAGGTCAAAGGTCAAAGGTCAAAGAAAGAAAAGCATTTTTATGCAGACACAGAAGCCAAGTAACAAAACATCCCAAAAGCTTTGGGAGGTTGAGGGTTTGAATCCTGTGTGTATGTGGCTGTGAATTATGTTTATATTGTGGGGGTTAAAATGCCCCCCACAACATTTGGGGGGGGGGTCTGTATGTTCTCACCTTGTTATGCAGGTGTTGGCTGGGTTTCTGCCCAAAGACTAACCCTTTGCCCTGGAATGGACCAATATCCCGTCCAGGGTGTACCCCAGCCCCGTGCCCCGCGATGGACTGGCATCCCGTCCAGGGTGTACCCCAGCCCCGTGCCCCGCGATGGACTGGCATCCCGTCCAGGGTGTACCCCGGCCCCGTGCCCGGCGATGGACTGGCGTCCCGTCCAGGGTGTACCCCGGCCCCGTGCCCTGAGATGGACTGGCGTCCCGTCCAGGGTGTACCCCGGCCCCGTGATACCATACCATAATCAGGCTAAATGTTTCAAAGGTGGATGGTTGTCCATGGTTACACGCTGCTCCGCCTGCCCGTGTCTCCTTGTGGCCTGTGCTATGGCAGTTGCTGACAACAGCCTCATTGTCCCCAGTGTCCCAGGTGACCCACAGGATGGCTGTGTGAGCCTGGGTCTGGCCTTATTGTGTCACATGCCCATAACTGTTCTGCCCAAAGATAATGTGTCCTAAAAGATTCTACCCACGTCCTCTGGCGTAGGCTAAAGCATCTGCATTTGTTATTAAGGTGTGGCCTCTTCGTCCAGGACATCGTCAGCAGTCATATACTAAATACAATGTATCCATCCTATAATCACTCTATGAAGTGCTGAGCAGGACTAAGGAACAGGAGAGAAAATGACCCTCAGATGTTAAACATTACAGCACCCACAGAAATAGCATTAGGAGGATGAGCCGAATGAGTTTACCTTTAAGACATGTCTGCTCTCGCCTCCGTTCTCCATCTCTCTGAGGTCCCATGACAGCAATTGTGTTTGGGAGTAACAGAGAAATCTGAGCGTCTGAGAGCAACTGTCTTTATGAAACGTGAAGACAGACAGATCTGTCCTAAGGGACGCCTGCTCTGGGAATCCAGGGCGGCGTGTCGGCCGGTGGCCCGGGGGGCGTGGCCAATGGCCCAGTGGCGTGTCGGCCCGTGGCCCGGGGGGCGTGGCCAATGGCCCAGTGGCGTGTCGGCCAGTAGCCCGGCGACACGGCTCTCAAGGGAGCAGCCATAAGAAACGATACGTTCCAAACTGCGCACTGCAATGGGGCCTTTCTGGCTGTCTAACCGCATGCATTTACTTCTGCCTTCAAGCTAGAAGTGAAGCAAACTGCAGAAAGTCTGCATCAAATGCAGAAGGTCCCTTCAAAAGGCTACAAATGTAACCAGCTCCATAATAACTTTTGAATGTTACCACCGTGTCCGTTATCTCATCATCTCCCTGTTACTGCAGCACATCCGAGGAAGGTGCCTGTTGTAAAGCAGTTTATTATCTGTTTCATTACCAGCAAGGCTGGGAGGGTTTTGCAGCCGGGAAATGGAACGATGATGTGTGCAGGTGGAGTGACACACCTGTCACACAGCTTGTCACAATGGGCCTCAAGTTATACTGATGCATTGCTTTTGACTCCAACTGTCACCGGGTCTTTGAGGATCAGGCTGGTGATCCATCCAAGATGATGAAGTGGGTCTCAGATCAAAGATACGACTGAGACAGAACTGATGTGCCAATGTGACTGTATTCATAGGAAAACAATTATATGCTAAATAATATTTGCTTAATATACAGAAGTTTAATAAGCAGGAAAAACATGAAATGGTAACAAACCAGCCTAGAAAACAATTAAAGCATATGAACAGGAGACAACTGCTTCATTTGAAATGAAATTTTTAAAAGCATATTTATTATTGAAGCCTCACGCTGTCATCTTGCAATTGAGATTTTCTCAATAGTTAATTCTGGGTCTTTGATGTTGTCACAAGCCCTGTCCCGGCATTCAAACGTGATGATATTGTGGATGTGAAAAGATGATATAGAAGGTGATACAAGGCTTAATACAAGGCATATTAATCATTTATTATTTGCCATCCTTTTGCAACATTTGTAACCTTTTTATTTTCTCATCAATACCAGAAGAGCAGAATTACAATAAATGAGGGAAAAACACATGTCTCACCTATCCAGAGAAGACCTGACAGCACAGGCATGTTCTCTGGCTGTTTGATATTTGAAATTCGACGTGTGTGTATACACACATACATACACACATACACACATAACAAACATACACACATATACACACATACACACACAAATGGATTTGACTAGGGCTGGACAATATGCCACAAAAATGATATCACGAGATTTTTGCAATATTAATATCACAATATTTTATAATTCATGTGATGACCGTTTTACTAATATTTATTATGTCATGGAGTGTGTGACAGGTATAATAAAAAATTACACCATACCTTGATAGAATGTTATAAAAAATAATACATTATAACTGTTAATTATGCAAGAGAACAAGTGGTTTGGGCTATATCACGATATTCACAATATTCAATTTGATGTTCATATCCATTTTCTAAAACCACTTAAGCAAAAACGTTGCTTGTGGTCTATGGCCATTTCACACTAGGTACCGCAGCCTAGTTGGACTGAACCCATGTACGCTATATTTTTAGAGCCAGATTTGGATTCACAATTCCGGGAGCTTGAGGTCCCCTGCTGAGCTTCCCTGCCATCAGTTAAAGCAACTGAGGTTGCCCACATTTGGCCGCCATTCCCTGTGACCTTGCCGGTGCCAGAGACACACAAGGGTGGATAAACAGGCCGTGACGCAGATGTCCCATCCACGAGCGAGTGAAAATTCAGCGTGATGTAATTATTTTCTATATAAAAGTGGAAAGTTTTTGGGTCTGCTTTTGCAAGTGCACAGCTGTGCGAACACCGCCCTGCCTACTCACGCCCGGTCGAAATATGAGCATTTTCAGTCACACTGCCATACACTTACTGACCTTGCAATGCAGTTAGCAAAGGTAGGCAAGGAGCCATTCATTATTGTGGGCTGGCTGCAGTGTAAGACACACGTACATGCGCCATGTCCAAAAACACCTAATCGGAACACCTCCCTGGGGCCGACAGACCGCTCCATAACTCATCTCTGACCATTGGGGACAGATTTGTGCGGAATCCTTTGCTCCGGAAATCCATCTTCAGGTACTTTACAGTTGTCAAAAGGAATAATCAATGTTCTTTTCCGCACAAAAAAGAAGTTCACTCTCCGTTGTAACAGTATATTCACTTGTAGGCATCCCTTATGTCTATCCCTAGGTAGTATGAGATGGACTTGTGTTGCCTGACCTGTGCCTGTCCAGACAGGCAGAGAACTCGCAAGTAACTGAGGCATTCAAAGTTTACATTTCATTCTCACAGAGAATGTGTGTCACGACATGAAGGACAAAGGACTCAAGAGCAGCCATTGTGCAGCCGTAGTGAAACAAAAGGAGTTCATTTTAAGCTAAATGAACAAAGTAGAGAAACAAACTGGACTGCGAAGGATGAAAATAGAAGGACTGGGAATTAGGAAAGACACAGACACCAGGAAGGCTCAACATCAGTGACTGGACTGGGGAACATAGGACTGGGAAGCATGTATATACAGGACCTATGAGGGACCTAAAGAGAGGCAGCTAGGAGTGATTACCATGAGGCTTAGGAATGGGAGGTAAGACAAACAAGTAACATGTATGGCTTGTTACGGTCCTGCTAGGGAGGACACAGAAGGGTCAGGTGGACATGGCAGGCAGGATGTGACACTGTACCTGAAAGAATCCGCTTTCAAGGCGCACAAAGAAGCCTTTGTGATATAATTCATGACCACTGAGTTAATGCGTAACTTATGACATTATGTCTTGTCATAAGATGGCTTTCAGTGATACAGGTACTTGGGCGTTAGGACATATCAAAGCGAATTACATGAGATGAATCGATGAGCAGCTAGGTACCAGAATAAAGTCATAATTTGCTCCCAAATGTCCCTCTTAATGTGTTTTTGCCCGTGTACCATTAATATATTCGTCAGTTCCAAATACCTCTCACAAAATATTCCACATAAGCAGGTCCTGTTCACCGCTCAAGGTTTCATGAATCAATCCTTCTTTAATTTTCTCTTTTAATATCTTTCTCCACCTAAAGACATGTCATTAGCTTTAACTGGTAATTTAAATCAGGTAAAACAGCAAACCCTTCACACACAAATTGGCTTCATACTAGTTTCATCGTTAATTTTAAAATGTTCCTATAAAATGGATTAGAGATTTATAATTATGAGCATTAACATTAAGAAACTGGAAATGCACGCAACTGCCGCTGAGTGTATATCATTACTGTAGGTGGTTAACACTGCCAATGAGTATATACCATTAATGTAGGTGATTAACACTGCCAATGAGTGTATATCATTAATGTAGGTGATTAACACTACCAATGAGTGTATATCATTAATGTAGGTGATTAACACTACCAATGAGTGTATACCATTACTGTAGGTGATTAACACTGCCAATGAGTGTATATCATTACTGTAGGTGGTTAGCACTGCCAATGAGTGTATATCATTAATGTAGGTGGTTAGCACCGCCAATGAGTGTATACCATTACTGTAGGTGGTTAGCACCGCCAGTGAGTGTATACCATTAATGTACGCACGCGCGCACACATGCATGTGTGGATTATGTTTATATTACATTGTAGGGACCAAATGTCCCCCACAATGTAATAAAAACTTGTTTTTTGACGTTGCGGGGACCATTTTTTCGGTCCCCACAAAAGTAACCTCAATTTTATAAACATCTATGACTGCAGTCAAAAGTGTTATATTATGTTTTGCTACTTATGGTTAAGGTTAGGGCTGGGTGGGGGTTAGGGTCGTCATTGTTGGGATTAGAGAGAAAGAAACATGAATAAAAAGACTGACTGATGATCTTAATGTGACAGAAACTAATCCACTGTGCATGTAGTAGTAAGGGAACAAATACAGGAAGCAAAAATAGCTAGTGTCAAGAGTTATGTTCTGCCTTCAGGTTATGAGAATATGCTTCCCTCTTGAGGATGCTTAATTTGACAGCCCTTCTTATGCAACATTGACCTTTTGAATACAAACAGGAAATAAGCCAAAGATCTCCATTAGCCACACTTTTGTTGTTTTAAATAAATCTGATGCAATCTTGTTTGTTTACAACTTTGAAAGCATAATTTGCAGCTTTATAATTAATAAATATTTAGTGTTCATGTCAAGGAACAGGTGAGGGTAATAAACAAATACTGAGGGTACAAACACAAGGAGATGCTAAAACGTGGGATAACTAAAACCAGGGATAACTAAAATCAGGGATAACTAAAACCAGGGATAACTAAAATCGGGGATAACTAAAATCAGGGATAACTAAAACCAGGGATAACTAAGAACAGGGATAACTAAAGTCAGGGATAACTAAAACCAGGGATAACTAAAATCAGGGATAACTAAGGCACAAAACAAAAGGTTAAAGATAGAAGAAAACTTAATAGATAAGCACAACAAAAACCAGGACACATGAACACAAAATGTCTAACAAGGTGAGGCTTTCCTCTAGCTAAAGAAGCTTAGCCCACTTAGCGTCACAGTGGCCTAGAGAGCAGGCAAACACACTTGGAATAGAATAAACCAGGGAAACACTGGAAAAACAGGATGGCCAGCGACACTTGCAGCTCAAATGGGGAGATGAATGGGACAAGACAGGGACCAACTCTGACACTTGGAAAGGAGATTGGCTTGTTGCTGATTTGTATATCGTAACCCAAATGTAAATTCAAGTTATAAATTATTTTTAACATTCAATAATTATTTAATTCAGTGTATTTTTATAAAGCGCTCTTCTTAGCAATGCCAAAGCACTTCACACGTAATTACACAGGTACGTAAAGCAAGCAAAAATAAATATGAGGAGAAAAATCTCTTAGGTTGCATTAGCAAAATAAGCTACAAGGTAAACTGGCTGCCCATGTTAACTATGCCAACCAAGTTTAATTATTTTTTATTTAATTATTACCAGATATCAGCAGGTAAGTACGTAATGTTCAAATGTCCAGTTCTGGTACAATGATGATCATAATAATAATCATAATAGCGACAACAACAGCAAGCTCTGCAAACTCAAACTCATATGCTAATCTTCATCGAGCCTATCTGAGGATGTCAGAGATGTATGAACTGATAGAAGAGGATAATTGCAATGTTAGCCTAGCGGTTCACCACAAATTACAGAAAAGGTACTAATGGCATCTTATTTTCAAAAACAGAATGTAACATTTACTGCAGTGGCTTCTGCATAATGGCTCTGGTAAGCACGCTTGCGTTTTGTTTGAATCTGAGCCATGAATTTTTTTCTTTTTCTTAGTTTGTAAACAATGGGGACGTGGTTCTGAAAGGCAGCCAAGAGTGAGGGCCTCCTTGAATTTGGTACGATTCACATTCATGGTAAGGCCAGACACTCTATGCCAAGCGAGGGGGCAATCACCTCTCTTCAGTCCATTTGGGTATGATTCATCTAGGTCAAGCTTCCTGTCCTGGATTAAAAGGAACAGGAAATAAAAACTGTTTTCCAAGTCTTATAACCTGAACATGGCCAGGATCACTGCTGCCTGTATTTCTCTCCTCTGCTTGTCTTTTTTTTTCAATAGCTGTGCTACACTCGCCCGTTTGCAAAGAGAATGTTGCACCGATGCCATTGATATAGGGTCGTATCTGCTCTGGACTAACCAGCACATTAGAATGTTGATATATTTTGCAGATATCAGCTGAACCGCTAGCAGATACAGATGGGGCTATTCTCTGAATTCTACCTGAGCAAATTGACATATTTAAGACCTGCAATTGTATGATTTGCTTCTAATTACAAGAAATGAATTCTGTTGAAAAGCATTAAAAGTTTTGTTATACGCCATTTGTACGACGCCATCAGAGTGGCATCACAGGGCACAGTGGGTATGGGATGCCAGTCAGTCACAGGGCACACAGTGGGAATGGGATGCCAGTCTATCACAGGGCACAGCGGGTATGGGATGCCAGTCTGTCACAGGGTGCAGAGTGTGAATGGGATGCCAGTCTGTCACAGGGCACAGTGGGTATGGGATGCCAGTCAGTCACAGGGCACACAGTGGGAATGGGATGCCAGTCTGTCACAGGGTGCAGAGTGTGAATGGGATGCCAGTCTGTCATAGGGCGCAGAGCGGGAATGGGATGCCAGTCTATCACAGGGCACAGCGGGTATGGGATGCCAGTCCGTCAGAGGGCACAGCGGGTATGGGATGCCAGTC
>JAODLC010000043.1:1888038-1899737 GCA_026781145.1 Hippopotamyrus pictus | reverse complement strand
AATGAATGAATGAATGAATGAATGAACGAACGAATGCATACATACATACATACATACATAATCACAGCAGCCTCTGACAACAATCTTGCAGCAAAAAGCACATTTCTTTTAAGTCGATAGTAACTTCGAATTTACATTTTTATTATCAAACAGCAACAGGCTCAGGCAGTTGTGAAAACTCTACCTGGCCTTCAGCACAGATCAAAATCGGCGTGAATGACCTGTTGGTTCGCTGTTCGTCGTCTTCAGAGCAGCAGCCAGTACCATGCTGTTTTAATTGTTATTCACATTATTCATTAAGATCGCTAACACATCTGTCACTCTTGATTGTTTTTCTCATCTGATGAGCATCAGCTACATAGAGTGCATCAATTATCTTATGAAGATATTCTGTTATTTATAGTTATCAGACACAAACCCTTATGAACATGATGTACCTGGTCAGTTTCATGACAGCAGAAATACTACAATTTCAATATACATATATTTTCATTTTACATAAAGTTTTTATTTCTCTAGCCGACTTCTTACTCATAGACATTAACAGCGTTTTAAATAATGCTTTTTGTAAGTAGCCTATATTGTTTCTGACACACGTGCCTGGCTACGGTTCTGGGTGCGATATCATGAGAGACAGCATCTAAAACGTATGAGTTTGTGAAAAGCCTTCTTAAAATCTTCATTTGACATAGTATAAATGATCGGATTTATTAAAGAATTGAGATAACCAAGCCAGGTGAATACATCAAACAACTCTGGGTACATGCACGATGTACATATTGGCACCAACAGCGTGTAAATAAAAAACGGCAACCAGCATATGATATAGGCGCCCAGAATTATCCCCAAAGTTTTGGTGGCTTTTCTCTCCCTCGCAGCAGAGATCCTCTTTTTCTCTAAAAGCGAGTCCGACACGGTCACCTTCACCTGGGTCGGGCTGCCGGACGGAGCGCGTTCGCGCTCGGTGATTTCCTGCGTGCCGTAGTTCGGGGACGCGCCGGACGCCGCGGATCCCGGCGAGTCCGAGATCAAGTGTGCCGAAGTGAGCCTCTTCCCCGCTTTTTTCAGCGGCTGTTTTAGGATCCTTTTCCTGGCCTCGACGTAGATCCTACCGTAGAGCACTATAAGTAGCAAGGTGGGGATGTAGAATGCCCCAAAAGTTGAATAGATAGTATAGAAAATGTTGTCATTGTTCACGTTGCAGCTGTTCAGCTCTTCGGCTTTCACATGGCGCCAGTATAGGGGCGGCAGGGAGATGGAGATGGCTATGACCCAGGCGGTAACTATCATCCCGGCAGCCCGGGCTGTGGTCCGCTTTTTGGAGTACTCGATGGCATCAGTTATCGCCCAGTAGCGATCCAGCGCAATTACGCACAAGTGAAGGATAGACGCCGTGCAGCAGGATATGTCTGAAGATAACCAAATGTAGCAGACGATCTGTCCTAATGTCCATGTGTGGCTCACTGTGTACACGACACTTATGGGCATCACCAGGATGGACACTAACAGGTCCGTGACCGCCAGCGAGGCTATAAGGAAGTTCGCAGGAGTGTGCAGTTTCCTAGACTGGTAAATGGTGGCTATTACGAACGCGTTAGACAACGTAGTGGCAAAAGTTATGACGGACAGGGTTGCACCTAAGCCGGCCTGAAAAGCAAGATTGGCAGATGTCCCGCCAGGTTTGGATGTGTAATTGGAATTGGTGTCGTTGGCCGAAGTGTCCAGTATTCCGACATAAATGACAGGCGTCGGGTTCAGCTGGCTTGGACGCTCCATCCCTGACGAGCAGCTAGTCGCTGTTTAGCGTAATGTCTTCATTCATATTGTTTGGCGTTTCCCCACTGAAAAAAATAATTGTTTTTTCCCCTCTTTTCAAATTAAGTTGGCATTAGTCCATCTGAAATTTAGCTTTAGTGATCACTTATTCCATTCAAAAATTATATAGTGGTTAAGGGAAGGCACTTTTCTTTTTTATATATAAAATTTGTTAAGCTGGCTTGTAAGCAGGATATCATTTAGCCATCTACATCTCCATTCAGTTTCAAAATTTTAAATGAATATAGCTGAGAGATATTTTAAAAGACAGTTGCATTGTATTCCATTTAGTCCTTAATGCGGTTTAAATAACGAAACGAAATTTAATTAATAAAAGCAGTTCAGCAAATTTAAATGTAAAAATCATAGCATGTTTCGCAGTTTTTCCTTTTTCCTTAGATATTTTAGTCCATTGTTAGAGGCGTTGGGATCAGTTCTGCGGATTCGGTAGTACTTAGTTGTACTGGTCTGCGCAACTTGCAGCTTCACTTTATACAGCCTTTGCAAGCAGAAACTGCCCGAACAGGTCGCAGTACTCCTCTCTCACTCCCTTTCTCTCAGAAAGGAGAGGGGGATGAAATCCACCGGGTCATAATGCCCCTGGGTTCCTGCTCTCTGCGCATGAAACCTTGCAATCGTTTGACAAATTAGTATTCAAATACAATCGCTGTTAGAACAAAAATGATTTAATAGCTGAAAAATATTTCACAAATACCTATCTCTCAGTCTAAGCATATAAAATCCAGAATTAACAGAAACCATGTTTATCAAATGATTACTTTGGAGACCCTTATAAACATATTTAATACTTTTGTTGCATTTGACATAAGAGTTGGTATCACTCATTACAATTTGCAATTAATCATGCACTTTAAACGTCAAAATCACAAATTATGAAATATCCATCCATCCCTTTTTATAGCTGCTTGTCCTAT
Organism: Hippopotamyrus pictus; assembly: GCA_026781145.1. Lineage (NCBI taxonomy): Eukaryota > Metazoa > Chordata > Actinopteri > Osteoglossiformes > Mormyridae > Hippopotamyrus > Hippopotamyrus pictus. The sequence goes on along the minus strand of JAODLC010000043.1, from coordinate 1,896,987 downwards.
GTACAAATCTTAATCTTGCATGACCAGAAAACATGACATAATTCTCTCTCTAAACACTAACCATTCTCTCTGTCTGGGAGATAATGTTCAAACTGAATTTGCATTCTGACAGTCAGCTCATTGCAGGGATCCCTAGACCCCACTTTCACTCACTTTTAATATTATACATTAAAGAACATCACAGGTAGAGTTTGATGTTTGCATTTGGGGGCCAAAAAATGCATCTTGCTTATTGTCAGGATCCATCCCTCCCTTGTCCTGTTCTGGCCGTCCTTTCCCTGTTTGACCAGTGGGTGTCACTGGTCATCCTGTTCTGTTCCCTGTGTTTCCCTAGGTTTACCCCTGGCTATATTCCTCATCACTTTCCTTGTTCCCTGAGCCATCGTGTGGTTGAATGGGCTGAGCGTGCGGCTGTGAACCAAGTATCCCACACTGTTATGAGTTCCACTTAGAACATTTTGAGTATTTGTGCCTCAATTTTTTAGTAAACCCCACATTTGATCGTGTTCCATGTGTTTATCAACTAGTTTAGTCATTGCCTTTAGTAGCTTTGTTCTTAGTTTCTCTGCCTGTACCCAGTCCTGTACCTATGTTCCTTGTATCTCCTGGAGTTTGAGTCCCTAGTGTTTGATTGATTATAAGGTGCAATATGTCAGCATATAACACAATTATAACCTCACAACAGCATCCATTTACTGAGACAGTAAACAGCTGCATTTAAACAACTAAAAAAACAACTGTTAAATCTCTGCATAATACTTTCTGTTAGCTAGCCAAGTAACACATTTGGATGTTGAAGACATGGCAAGAACCCTTTATTCAAAAATGATATCTTGCCAAAAGGTATTTACTGTATTTTGTTCTGCCCACTCCATAATTGATCATTGTGTGAAAAAAAAATCAATATATGATATAAGGCAGCAACTTAGACATACAATATCATCTGTGGAGATGTTCTTATAACAAATGCTTTGTTAAGAACAAATAATTCATATAAAGATATTGAATTGCCTTAAACTATTGTAATGAAGAAAACTGTAAATTTGAAGTACATCATAGAAATTCTTCTACCTCGTCTTGCTCATCGTGAGACCTACTCCTACTTTGGAGACAATAACTAGCCAAACTGTGTGTCTCCAGACTGAAGAAGGAAGGTACACCCAGAGGGGGAGGTGTGACACGCGTGGAACATGCTAACTCCACACAAACAGTGGAGGCGGGATGCAAACCTGCAGTGCTGGAGGTGTGAGGTGGCAGTGGTACCCACAGTGGTACCCACAAACCCCAAATCAAACTACTGGGACATTTGTGGTGCAGTTAATTCCTGTTACCTACAGTATTAGGACAAGGCTATTAAAGTTTAATTTTCTTCCTCCTGTTTCTCTTTTCCCTGCTGTAAGCTGTTTTTAATTTCTTAATTACCAGCACTGTTCGATCACCTCCATGATTGGGGTCAGGAAGACATTATTAAGTTTTTCCCAATATTGGCATTTTGTGTGTGTGTGTGTGTGTGTGTGTGTGTGTGTGTGTATATATTTTTTTTTAAATTCATGGAAAATATATTATAATGTGCTTTGTGACAACTTATATGCAAAATATACAATACTAAGTAAACTTTTAATGATTAAGATTGCTTTTATTTCTTTCTGGTTTTGTATAATTTACACAAATGTTAGAATCCAACTTGACATTGAGATTTTCATAAGCAATATTACATCTGCTTCTCTTTCCCATTTTTAATATTTCTATTTTTGTATTGTTCATGAGTCAACAAATCCTATTCACAGTGTTAGAACTGAATAGCGTGTCATTTTGATAGTTGCGTATAGAGGGTTGTTTTGATTAGTTTTGACCAATGGGACTGGTCATTTATTCAGGCTTTTTCATTAACAATCACCCTACCATGGAAACACCAGAGGTCGTACCTGGCAAAGGCACTAAGGTCGCAGACAAACAGGACATGGAAATTAAAGCCACCTTCCTCCTGAGGTGAGCTTCTCTGAAACCATGTCCACAAATGTATTTTTCTATTTGTTAAATATCTTTTCTGTTCAGAATTATTACTGAGCACATGTGTCACTCGCTCACGTTAAGTTTTAAATGGACTGAGGTATAGGGATATTGTTCCAAACTGTTTTAGTATTAGGTCCTTGTTAAAGTGACTGTCCTACCCATAATTCAAATGTGAAGGTCTACATTTGGGTGAGGCAAAGCACCTCCCCCCACCCCATATGAATCAGGGACCCACTCCAAAACATTTTAATGGTGTATTAGATACAATATCTTTTTGGAAAAGGAGATATTACAAAAACAAGTCTGATGAAAGCAAGCTTACTAGAATTTTTAGGTAAATAGATACACATTGAATAATTTATTTCAAGAAGGTCTTTCTGCAGATTACAGAATATGTAAAGACTTGCCCTTTACACTGCAGCAGACAACAAGTTGATTGGTTTGCATGCTGGGTTAAAGATCAATAAAAGGAAATCACTTTAAAACATATGGACATGAAAAAGAACGAGAACACATTATTTAACCTAATTAGTCCACATTTATTTTTATTTATTTTTTTGGGGGGGGTGGGGTATAGTGCCCCTAAAATGACCACTGTAGCGACGCCCCTGTGACTGACTCACCCTAATTATGTCATCTTGCAGGTTGAGTGCGGAGATAAAATGTCATCCTTTGATTATGGTGCACCTACGATCACTTCAATATTTCCATCTGATTAAGTGAATTGAATTACAACCTCTGTTGCATCTGAATGATTCATTAAAAATAATTATTTAAAACTTCAAAAAGGACGTTTATTTCCCTCTTGGCAGATGGAGTTACTTTTCACATATAAAATGCGCATGGATGCGTATTTTATATCCTCTATTCACTTACAAAACTAATTATGCATGTAACTTAAGACTACAGCTATACCTGTAGGAATATTGCCTCAAAACGTTTGATTTTCTTATTTATACAAAACGAGGTTTTATGGCACGGGGAGGGGGCAGTGGCTGTTGTGAAAATGTAATGTTACGGACGGAATAAAAAGTAAGGATGTGCAGATACAGTGATATAATGAACGAGCAGCCAGGGCTGGGCGCGGCCCGGTTTGGCACGTGACTGTATCGCACCAGGTTAGCGCGACAGGCGACAGCAACATGTCGCTCTATCGAAATATTGTTTAATACTACTAAATATAGATTTGGCCACTATTACCGTGGACTCCGTTTAACAGTGATGGCCGCAATATTGCCGGATGAGAAAAGAGGAAACTACTGCGGGGAAAGTAATTACCTTTTCAGTTCATTAAAAGAAGATTCACTATGTTCACGATTGAAACGCAGTTAACTTTTTACGGCTGCCTTTACTAGTTAACTCCCCAAGTTTGGCGGTTAGCCAAACGTTAGATCCCTGCCTACCAAGCGTAAGCCGAGATAGATAAGATAGCTTATTTTTATTTTAGCCCTAATTCCCTCCAACGTTTCCACTAGGCGCGAGTCTAAAATAGCTAAACTGCTGTATGTTGTTGATCATTTGAGGGGAGTTAATCTAATTTTATATTAAGTAAAAATTGATGATAAAATTGTGGATTTCCCAGTAGCCTCAGAGTCGCTGGGGTGTGCTGGGTAGCGGATACCCACCTATTTGGCTGTGGTTAAACCGACGCTAACCGCTTATGCAGCCATCGGCGGAGGAAAGAGGGCATTTCGGGTTATTAATGACCGCCCTCGTCGTGCTGGCTTTGCCTCGGCGACCGAAACAAAGTTTACAAAAAGGGTTATTAGATAGTGACAAATTGATAGTTAAATGCCAGTGATTTACAGTTATTCATCTACTATTAATACTACAATGAGTAACTGTCAAGGGCCGTGGTTACCGCATTTGCCTCCATTCACACGTACACCTCAACTAAGTGCGAAATGAGTCAAATTCAATCATCATTTGAATCATTAAGCAAGATTAATTTAATCCAGTGAATCGTTTAAGCACAAAGAATCCAACTGCAAAAGATGTTAAAACCACGTCAAGATTAGTGTTTGGGTGTGTGATTAACTTATATGTGGTGAGAGTAATAGATTTGATTTCATTATTTGGATATGTATAATCTTAAGGAAGGGCTTTTGTGTTTACGGGTGTCACATAATCTTTAAATTAAGGAACTCTATTTCAATGCATTTTAGGTAGATCAAACGAATGAGTAACTGCTTTCTTTAAATTGCCAGTGATATTAACTCACTAAGTCAATCCTTTCTGGGCTTTATGATTTTAAAATGGAGTATTGTAACAATTATGCTGTATTTCTCTCAGACTTCTTTTAAGGGTGACTACCCCTGCCCGCTGTTTGTGGCGTTTGCATGTTCTCCCTGTCTGACATGGGTTTCCTTCTGCAGTCCAGAGGCATGCATTTGGGTTGATTGCTGTCTCTGAATTACTTGTAGAGTATGGTTGTATTGAAGGTGTTGTATTTCCTTGTGATGGACTGGGATCCTGTCCAGGGTGTACTCCAGCCCCGTGCCCTATGGTGGACTGGCATCCTGCTCAGGGTGTACTCCAGCCTTGTGCCTATGGATACACTGACAAGCTTCATCAGTTGAACTTGCTGCATGGATGTACATTATGTCACAATGAGTCGTCCAAGTTCTAGATCTTTTCCCTTTAATATTCAGAGCAGGATCGAGGACTCTGGTACCTATGGACGGCTAAGCTGGCAGTGGCGGTTGCCATAATAAGGAGCAGGCCGAAGGGGTGGACAGGGAGGGAGTATGCAGAGTTCTTGGCCAGCAGACTCCACTGTGAGGACAACGACTGGAAGGCCAAGGCCCAGGGGCTGCAGGAGGAGGTGCTTAGACTGCGGCAGGAGCTCCTCCTCAGCAAGGCTCGGGCGGAGACCACGGGGAGCAGCGTTGCCGGTGGGTCCATGGGCCGGCCACCTGGATGCATTCTAAACACAGGAAGCTTTCAGAGAGGTTACGTAAAGCCTTTGGACAAAGCTGTTTAATACATATGTATTGGCAATAGATGTTACACTTAATATTTGTCAGTAAGGTTCGCAGAGGTACAAATTTACATATGAAAGCAACATTGTGTGGCTGTACTCACACAGAACGGTCTGTGTTTTATTCTGCCAACAGTGCAGCTTAAACTTTGTGAGCATATTCACCCATGCATCATAGGTGGTTTATAACACTTGTCATTAATGGCAAAATAGGTTTGTTTCATAATTTCTTAAAAAAAGAGAGAACCTGCCACCTATTTTCTCATTTAAGGGTCCAATTGAAATCTCCCTGAGAGCAGATTAATGAGTTTCGACATCACTGGCACAAAGTTGCCATGGGGACCGGTTTATAAATAAACAAAAATATTATTCAAGCGAGTGTGACTGAAGTGAAACAAAATGCATAATGATACCCAGTGACAATTTATATTAAAAGAAAAGCTTGGAATCTTTTTGGGCTTTGGGAATTGGATGGGGTTGTCGCAGGAGAGATTTATTTACTGACTTGAATTGTTGTGGGATGATAAATAGCGGCTGGTTGATTAGCATGCAGTGTACAGATATTTTACCTACAATACTGTACTGGGAAAGCAGCTGGAAGATGGAGGGGCAGGTACTCAGAAATTCAGATCTGTGCTAATCGTTCAGCTGTTTCGTTCGTAGAATTGATCTGAGGTGGTTTTATGCACAACACAGGAGATCCTTTGATGGACGCGCGGTTCCAGGCAACTGAGGAATCCATGCAGATCAGCGGCCCCTGGGAAGGCGACTCTGGCTTTGGGACCGGCAGTAGCGTGGAGGTGCTGCCCCTGAGTGCGGATGCTGAGGTGTCCCACGCGTCGCATTTTTCTCTGCCGCCTGCCCGCTCCTTCAGCGCATTGCCATCTGAGCGGTCCTGCGCCGGAAGTCATGGTCGCTCAATGGACATAGCTATGCTCCATCACACGCAACTCCTGCACAGCCTAGTCGGCCTGGGCCAGCCGGCCGATAGCAGGGACCGCCCCGTGGTGACAGACGCGCTGTGCCAGCTCCTCTCCTGCATGGTTGAGGCCTGGGCCGACCCCCGGCTTCTCCCGCCGTCGCCTCTGATCCTTCGGGCCGCACGGGTGGTCGCCCAGGCCCTGGAGTTCCTGAGCGGGCCGGCATGCGTCGAGCTTGTGGGACGAGCGGAATCCTGCCTGAAGGAGCTGACGGCTCTGCTGCTGGGCAACACGCGGCTCAACTGGGTAAGGACCGCCGCTCGCAAGTTCACGCTCCAGATCCTCTCAGCTGAGGTGGGACTCTCTGATAAGATGAAGGGATCATCCAGCAAGTTCTTCAGCAGGAGGGCTGAGTTGTGCAAAAAAGATTATTAAAAACCAGACGTATAGTGGGATATAATTGAAATAATTACACATGATACAACATGCTTATAACTTCAGACGTCAGCCAAGGTCATGATACCAGAAGACAGAATCACACTTTATTAGTAAATAATGAAAGTGAAAATGCCATTAACACACAGAGGGTTTCATGTGGTTGCATATTACGCTTGTAATTCTGATGCACCTGCTGTATGCGTCCATCTTTTCTAGAAATGTACCTTTCTGTTGTGTTAACGTCTCTGTAACGGCTGCCTCGTGATTTGGACTCCCTCTCTGTAACGGCTGCCTCGTGATTTTGTACTCCCTCTCTGTAACGGCTGCCTCGTGATTTTGCACTCCCTCTCTGTAACGGCTGCCTCGTGATTTGCACTCCCTCTCTGTAACAGCTGCCTCACTCAGACTGGGTTTTCCAATCGGGAAGCACAACATGGAGCCGAACGTGACACAGGACAGTCATATACAGCAGTCCTCTGGCTCTGGGCAATTCCCCTCACCTTTCCCCTACACCCACCCATCCATCCATCCATCCATCCATCAATCTATCCATTTTCTGAAACCGCTTATCCTATTCAGGGTCCTGAGCCTATCCCAGAGGCTGTGGGCAGAAGGCGGAGAACAACCCAGGGTGGGGCGCCAGCCCATGGCAGGGCATCCCCCCCGCCCCTTAACCGTAATTAGCAAGTTCTGTCTTGTAGCATTCCTGCTCATTATCTCATTCACGGCAGAGGAACTTCCTGGTGCCTGTAGCCTGTATACTGTGTGCATAATAATTATGCAAATGTGCGTTTTACAGATTTTTTAAATTGTTTGACAGACACAACATTTTAAGCAATGCCAATTCATTCGTGGCAACAATAAATGTCATATACAGAAAGACTTAGATTTGTATGCTGCAAGCGGAAAATATTTTCAAAAACATAGGTGTGCACATGTATTATGCAACTGAGAAATACAGTACAATTTTTGATAATTTCTTGAACAAAGAACAAAAAATATTTTTACATAATTCTAAATAATTATGATTTTAGCAGTGAATTCAGAAGCTTAACAAAGGAAGTTTTACCTTTGGAAATACTTTCATTTGTCAATATAGCCGCCTTTCCTTTCTAACCCTTGTATTACCCCATTATCCATTGATCCTGTCAGTTTCTTTTATGTCACTGGGCCTAATTTCTGATGAAGCATCTAAGATGGCTTCCCACAAGCCGTTCAGTGACGTGTATTGCTGCCCTCCTCTGTAGATCTTCTTCTATAGGAAGGCCCACAGGTTCTCTATTGGAATCACATCAGGTGAGCAGCCTTGGGGGCCAAGTCATCATTTTGCTCTCTTTGGACCATTTGCTGGCCAGCCAATCTCTAGTGTACTTCCATGCACGAGATGGAGCATGTCTTGCATCAGTATCATGGACTTTTTGAATACCACTGCTTGAGGAAGGTGTCCTCCAGGAATTTGTAGTAGTTTCTGGAGTTCATTTCACCTGAAATGGTCCAACTAATTCACTGCTGATAATTCCAGCCCATTATCGCTCCCCCACCGTGGTGTCCGATGCCAGTCAGCAACCCAGCCAAGGCCCACCCATCAGGTCCAACCCGGGTCACTCTCATCTTATACGTCCACAAAACCTTTGAAAAATCTCTCTTCATATATTTCTTTGCCCGTTCTTGACGCTTTCGCTTATGCGTTGTATTTAAAGGAAGGCGCCTTTCTGACCCTGCCAATCATGTGAAGCACTTTGCACCTTGTACTTCTGCAGCATAAAGGAAGTTTGCAGTTCTGAAAGACGGCGGCGCTTGAGGCCAAAGGCTTCCTGCATACTTTCTGGTTAATTCTTCTCAAGTCTCTAGTTAATTTGCGTAATTTCTTCTCAACGTGCTTTTTGCGTCTCTGCGGTCTCGTGCTCAGAAATCTTTTGACTGTGCGGTGATCACGACTCTGCCCCTTCGCACTTTCAGTGGTTTGGTAGCCCTTTGAAAGCCAGTTAACTATTTTTGTCTTTTCATCTTCTGTTAGGTCTCCTTCTTGACCCATTTTTACAGCAGCAAAAATCTACCTAACAATTTTGCACGCCTGAATTTAAGGCTTTCCTCACTTTAAGCCACACCCTCTCGTAATATAGCAATTAAATCACCTGAAAATGTTTACACTAAGTGAATAATGCAATTAATATGGTTTTTAGTTGAAAAAAAGCTCTTGGAGATGATTTTTCTTTAGAATACAGACTTGCATAATAATTGTGTACACAGTGTAGTTTTCACACTCGTGACCTGAGGATGGCGCTCTCGATTGCTTTAAAATAACCAGTCCGAGATTGAAATAATGCATTGCTACAGTACTTCTGAATAACTGAAGTAATTTAAGCAGAAATGAATAGTGATATATTGAAAGGCCTGGCGTTCGGTTAACTATTTGTTAATTTATGCGTTTAGATCAGGGGTCTCAAACTCCAGTCCTGGGGGGCCGGAGCCCTGTATAGCTTAGTTCTTTCCCTGTACCACCATAGATGATTCAGCTCAACAGCTGTGTGGTAATTAGCACAAGGAGTTGAATCAGGTGTGTTAAACGAGGGGAAACCCAAAAATGTGCAGGGCTCC
>JAODLC010000043.1:1848245-1872323 GCA_026781145.1 Hippopotamyrus pictus | reverse complement strand
TTAAGAACTTTTCATGCAGCTGAATATTCAGGTGCTGCGCCATACTCCTGTGAAAGCACCATACTCCTGTGAAAGCATTAAATCCTTCTAGGCTGAGGATCTGAGGATGAGCTTTCTTGGTGGTTCCTTAGCGGTTCCTTAGTGCTCTTGGTGTTTTCCTGCTCCGGCCTGAGTGTCCATGGCAGGACACAGAAACACAGGAAACACAGCTCAAGCTCCAAGCCTCATTGATTTATTTATTTTTTATTAGCTGTGTGTTTCGATTCCGTTATCGGACAGAGCAGGGAATCTGTTTTATCCCGATTTGGATGTGATGCCTTTGTTGCATCATTTATACCTCTTACCCGCATGAGGAGCAGATTTTCATTTGCTCTGTGAATCTGCCTCCCTTCTAAACAGCATACAGCACTCCGCAGGTTGTGCAGTGAAAGCTTTCTTTACTTCCATCTGCCTGCCTGAGCCCATTACCTGTTACACGCCACACCTAGAAATCGGCGAGGTACAGGAAGCCGAAGGGATATCCATTGTTCAGTGTGAAGTTCTTCATATCTTGCTGAAATAGCTTAATGGTGGTTAAGCGATTTAGTGGTGGTTTAATGGTGGTTATTTGGACAGAAGGCATTCCCTCAACTCAGGACAGACCCTTCTGTGAAACTAGATTTGCCGAATTCCTCCATAGCTGTTGTGTTCTTATTGCCTGGAGAAAATGCACTTTGCAGCAGGTCACACATAGCCCAAAGTGGTAACTAGGCATCTTCATCTCAAGGAGACCTTCCGTTCTACTCTGTGATGGTCAGAGCCATTCTGAAACCGCATCCTGTGACCTTCACGTGGAGAGAGCATATTTTCCATGTGAAACGCAGTCTATTACTCACCTGCAATGTCAATTGTACTTCATGCTCTGAGATGCTTGCTCACATGACCCCTGCAGACTGTCAGGTGACAGTAGAGGAATTTCAGTAAGTGGCAGCAACAAAGCACACGCAAACAATAAATAATACAAAGCAATAGATAGCAACTGGATTATATCAAAAAGGACACTGAAATTAAGTGTTGACTAGTGAGCAGATGACTCGTTAGATCTGCAGTGCACCTGTGTTTTATACCTAGGCACTGTCGTGGAACCTTCTGACTTCCTGGTAGAAGCCGTTTTCGTGTTGTCGCTGGGACGAGAGTGATTCTGCGGCGTGACTGAAAACTTTGACAGCTCTGCCCCGCCCTTCTGAGTCAGGATGTGGTGAACATCTCCTGAAGTGAGCACAGATGTGTCGTGGTCATGGCCAGAGCCGACTGCACCACCCTCGGGGTACCCATTCTGAGATGGTTCCATACCGTGGTATGATGCATCCAGGGAGAATGGATTCCACTGTGTGGAAGCTGCTGAGAGCTCCTGGCATCGTCTGGAAGGCATATCCACGTTTGTTTGCTCTTGGTTTTGTCCATGTGAGGTTGTGCGTGAGGAACACTTCAAGAACTTAGGAATGTAAGCATGTTTACTCTCTCCAAAGCTTTCGTGGCACTGTGAATGAGAGTTGTGCCTCCAGCTTCCCTGAAATCGATGTTCTTCATGATGTTGTTCTGGCACAACATCTAGACAAGAGCCAGATTTCCTCCCTGTAGGCTGACTCACAGTTGTTGGTGCTCTGTCGCACGATGGTGACATCATCAGCAAACCCGGTGGAATTGGAGCTGTGTCTTGTCACACAGTCATGAACAGAGGGGTGTTGAGGATCAAGTTGGAGATGGATTTGTTTACATCCTAGTGTGTGTCATTCAGAATGTCTACAATCCAGCTGCCCAGAATCTTGGTAAAAAGTCTTGAGAGGACCACAGTATTAAATACTGAACTGTAGTCTAACAAATAGTAGACAAGACTCAACAAAGTACATCGCCCAGGTAACATCATCCCTACAGTAAAGCCTGATGGCTCAGGAGTTGCTGTTCATCAGCAGGGACTAGAAAGCCTGTAAAGACTGAGGGAAGTATTGTCAGTCAAAATACAGGCAGATACTTGAGGAAAACTCATTTCAGTCTGCTGAAGACTTAAAATTGGGGCAAAATGAAATCTTTTAGCAGGGCAGTGATCCTAATCACAATGCCAGATCCACGCTGGAGTGACTTCTGAAGAAGGCAGCGAGTGCCCTAGGGTGGCCCAGTGGAAGTCCTGATCTGAATCATGCCGAGAATCTGTGGCAAGACTTGAAAACCGTCGTCCACGAGTTGTTTCTAAGCAACTCTGGGGAGATGAACAGATTTGCCAGCAAGCTGGAATGAACATACTGGCACACACTTGGAGCAAATTTTCAGCTCAAAGGTTTGAGTACATATGCAAGCAGCATTAAAAGAATATGTTTATAAAACTCACATCGTATTATTTTGAATTGAAATATCACTTGGAGAAAAAGATTAATGCATAATTTTGTTATCAGTGAAGTGTATGATTTTCTCAAGGGAATGATTTGGCAAAGCGCTGTACTGTATGTGGTAATATTGCGACCTTCAGGCCTGTTACAAAAGTCATGTTACATTTACATTATTAATTGCATTTATATGACATTAGTATCATAGTGGCACTAGAGCTGGGAAGTGCAGTGGTTTATGAATGTTGTGCGGAATTGAACTATAATGGACTCATTGTTGGAGGACACCATGTCAAAACAGGCCGAGGAGGCTCGCGGTAAGTCCAGCGCATGGCTTTGCCAGGAAGTACACAAAATCGCCTGCTTTGGTATTGATTAATGCATTGCTTTGTGTGTAGTGATTAAATCTATGAATGTGCTCTTTGCACTAAGGCTGTTTGTGGTTTGCCCTCATTTTCGGTGCCGTTTAAGGATGAACATGACATCCTTTGTTGTGCTTTGAAACAGTGCATTGACTTGGAGCGCCGTCTAACCGGGCAAGACTGCACACAGCAGCTGGGCGCAAGCAGATCTCACAGCCCAGAGCTGCTTTATTCCTTATGTTCTTATGTTCCCTGGTTCTTATTTCCTGCCTTCACTCCGTCAGGAGCTGATCAAACGAAGCGTATGTATCTTCGAAGGCTGAGCTGTAGATGTAACATGCGGACGTGTTTGTTTGTCCTGCGCGAGGAGAAGTTGGCACCATAATCGCGTGTCAGTCCTGAGCGGCCCGCACACACACCCGGTCAGGGGCTTGTTAGCCGACCGCGGGTGGAGGGGGTCGATCCCTGCAAGCCTTGGCCCCCGCGCACAGAAAGCCTATGCATTTAAATGAGTGTTAAGTCCGTGGCAGAGGGCTGTCCTTTGAGCGCACAGCAGACTCGCTCTCTTACGGAGCCGGTCGCCCCTTTGGCGGCTCCCAGCAGAGAGTCCGTGTTCCTCCTCCCCCGCCTCCTGTGGGACATGGCGTCGCCCCCCCCGCCCCCCCCAGTCTTAGGTCTGCTCGGCACCTGTATGCGCTGGGCCGATCGCTCCCCAGCCCTCGACTCTGCACTTAAGAGAGAGCAGCCTGTTCCTGCTGTCCCTCCTCGCTGCTCCTCATCGTCGACGGTTAACTGCTTTGAAGTCAGTTCACCTCCTCAGCCAACGTGGAGGCGAGACCTTCTCCGTGTGTACAGGGATTCTGCTGAAGTGCTTGAGGATGTTTTTAAGTAGATAACGGTTTGCTGTGAAGGATCGGACGCATTTTATCTAGTGTGTTTTTGTATTTAGTTGTCTCTATTTGCTAGTAAATGTGTCTTGATACCATTAGAGGCTGTTTAAGGTGTAGGAAACCTATAGAGGTTGTTTTCCCATTTTCTTTTAAATTAAAGACACAATATAGTGTCTAGTTTCACAGAGACCTGGAGCTAGATTAAGGCTCTCTGTGTTTACGTCTTAAAGATGCTCTATCTGCACCAAAAGCACATGTTGGCACAGCAATGCCTCTTGTCGGATGCCCACTTTGGGGCAGAGTAGCCCCATCCAAAGAAATATCGAAGAGAAGCCCAGGCAGTGAACTTAACACAGAACTGCCTGGCTTCTTCCTCATTGGCTAAAGGTTGCCTAGTGTCACTCATCATGTGACTTGTCATGCGGTCCAACCATGAAATAAGTTAAAAGTTATTAATTTGAAATATAAGTGTCCTTCCGTTTTTACCCATTTCCATTTATTTTGTCAAGTTTGAGTACCAGTGGCAATAGCCCTAGCTAATAGGTCGGGTTATAGAGATTGATATCTGCAGTAGGAAATGCTGAAATAACTAACCCCCCCAGGCCCAGCTCACACGCAATGTCAGGTCCCCGCAGCTTTTTAAATGTAAATATTTACGGCCTGTGCTGCTTGGTATCAGCGCCTCCTGGTTTCCTGATGGATTTCAAAGGCGGTTTTGGGGGGGGGAGACGGCACGCTTCCGCGTCCATCCCACCGAGTATTCCCACCCCGTTTCAGAGACAAAACAATCTACTTTTTTGAGTCAGGCTTTTGTAATTGCGTTTTGCGGTGACCTGGCTGGGTAGCTGCTTTTGTTTTTGCTGTGGCGGGGAGCTTATCGGGAGTTTATCAGGCCCCGTCGAGTTTTCCGGAGCAGCCGTGACCCGGCGAGATCTCCGCGCGGCTCAGAGCCGGGACTCCAATCAGCTCGGCTGCTTAAATGTCACAGGGGCTTCACACCGCCGGGCGGATTCCCAGACACCGTCCGCGTCCAGCGCCGTTTCAATCCCGGCTGCCGCGCGGAGCTCTCATTACGCGGCAGCTCCCGTGGATCAGAGCAGGGAGAGAGGGGCCGTTCAGGGCCCGACAGCCAATAAGGAGGGGAGAAATCACAGCCGGCTGCAGGAACCCACACAGGTCAGCTTCCCCCAGAGTTCCTGCCAGTGCTGTTTGAATGGCTGGCACTGGGGACAGAATGAGGATGAACAAAGAGGTCTTCTGCGCTACGTCTTCCTACTCTGGTGATCTTATGAGAAAAATAAAAACATACATAACAAAAGATGTTGAAAAAAGATGAACCTCAGTGTCTAGAGTGGGGAGAAGATGTTGTTTATTTGTGGCTCTGCATATTAAAAAATGCCTTTGCTTTTCACGTCCTGCTGTTTTTCTGCCAGGAATGAACATTATTCTCTATGCTAGCAGTCTGCCGGTATTGTAAGGAATAGCCTGCACCGGTGTGTTTTCTAGTTAACCGTTTCCTGGTCACTGTTTGCTCTGTCTCATCCTTTCTTATGTACGTTTGTTTCTATAGCAGACACTTTTATCCAAAGCAGCATGCGGCTGAGAAAGTCAGTCAGTCCTTGCAGCTGTTGGGGTTAAGGGCCTTGATCGAGGGTGCGATGGTGACATCACTCTGCCGACCGTGGGATTTTATGTCTTTAAGTCTTTATGATGCGTGTCTTGATAAAGTGGTTCCTGCTTTGTGTCAAGACTGCCAGATTATCTGGAATCGTCACTTTATGAATAAAAATGCCTTCAGCCCAAAAATATGATGTTATCATGACTATTTAATTTGTGCGATTCAGAAAGAGCTCCAGTCTTTGACCTCACTTTAGCAATATTGTAGGCTACTGTCGAATTGACAGATGGGTGGATATTGAAGTGTCAATGCAGCACAGCTGTTGAACATCTAGAGAGGAACAGAAAATACACTCTGTTCAATTCCTACAACAGCACATTGAATCTGCCTTTTTAAAACACACCAGTCTGTTCTTGTGAGACGTTAAGAGCGTGACGCGCCTAGTCATGTAGCCTGTAAACAGGGCGTTAAAGGTGTTTACCTGGAGAAACGGACGAGGTCTCTCGACCAGATGGTGCTGAATCGGCGCTGGTTTGCCAAAAAAGAGCCAGACTGGTATACAGTCGTGGGTAGAGAGAATCAGGCCTTAGTGACGGCATGTGACTGTGGCTGGTTGCCATGGCGCCCCTGACCTTGGTGCTGTCGATCTCTTTCAGAACCTGGGCGATGGGCTTGGCCAGTTTGATGTGGCTCGGTACGAGAACTGCTTCTACCTGCTACGAGTCCTGGAGCGGCTTCTTGTGGACGAAAGCGGGGAGCGGAGCGGGCTGGCCTGGGAGCAGAGCCCCTCGCTGAGCGCCGCGCTCAGCCGCCTCGAGCTCAACGTGCTGCGGCTGTGGCCGGACTTCCCGCTGCTGGCTATCTACATGTGGAGGCTGGGGGCCTGCCTCAAAGGCGCCGGGCCCTGAGCAGCATCCCGTCCTGCTCCTCTCTCGTAGAGTGTTTGTCCCGGGATGGGGCGGATGGAAAGGCCCGGCCAGCCATCGGGCCAAATCCACGTGACCAAAGCAAATCCTCCATCCAGGTCATGAAGCCTTATAACACAAGGGCCTGAAATTGGTGCTACAACTTTTAGATTAACACATTTAAAGAGAGAGACGTCTTTTTTAAAAACCCTGTGGCAGCAGACCTTTCTGTCGGTGTGATTGGCAGGATTTGAAAAAGCACATTAAAGGGAGGCTGAAAAGTAAAAGATTTATCATTCGCGCCCTTTTGCTTTTTCTCGTTTGTTATCTCCCTTCGCGATTTTTATTGTGTCGAATTGGAGAGAACATTTCATAACCCCCCCCCCCCCAAAAAAAAAAAAAATTAATTAAAAAGTCACATCACAGATCACAGGACTAACACCCTTTAGAGAACATCTTCTGAATGGGGGTAGGAAATGCAATAATTGCAGCTAAGTGAGAATCAATATGATGCCCCAAGGAGGACAGAAATGCGTACCTGAGTGAGAGGAAGCGTCCAGGAGGCGACAGGGCCGTGTTTGTCATCGTTTCCTTTTTTGTCCCGGTGCAGCTCACTGGCGCATTGCCCTCGCACTGTGAACCGTGGCTGAACCGTGTCCCAGATTTGAAGCTCTGAACAGCCCATTTTGCAACCCAGACCCCCGTGTGTCAGCTCTGCCTCTCGGGTGGCACAGGACGGACAGACAGACGGGGTGCCCCTGACGCCTTCCCGCCCCGCCGGCGGCCCGCGACCCGCAGCAGCGGCGCTAAATAACGCTCCGTGCGTCACGGCCTTCCGCTCCGCTCCGCGCCCTCGATATCCATCGCTGCTTTTGTTGTGCCGCAGGCGCCCGTCCTCCTTGGCCGCCCGGCCGCGATCGCCTCATCTTTCATATCCTGTTGCTGGCGGTCGGGGGGGAAACAGACGTGCTTTACGTGCTCGGATGTCTCAATGCGCGGGGGCGGGGGCCGCACTCCTGCCAGTTTATGCCCTTTAATGATCGGAGCGTTTATGCAGCCGGTGATGGCCTTCCTCACCACGCTGCACCCTGGCTCCCTCCCAGGGGCTCCCATTAACATCTTCAGAGAATAGGTCACATTACCACACATGGCTGGGGCCTTGATCACTAGATGGTTCATTTCAACTTGTTCCCTTTATGGCTGAGATGTTTATTTGGAATCTCTCAGTGAGAGTTAAAAGAGGATGTTTTCTTAAAAGCTCAACAAGCTCCTGCAGAAAACATGTTCTTTGACCCAGGAGAAGTTGTCTTTATGAACAGTGTGAGCACGCGCACACACACATACACACACGTTTGCATGCGTCTCTTAATGTGGACTTTCCATTCCTTTCTATGGGGAAAATCCCTAGTCCCAGCTCTGACAACCTTCAAGTAATCGGTAAAAAAGACTTTAGGCATTTTTAGTTTTTTTGATTGCAGTCACTAGTTTTTATAAAATTGAGTTTTCCCTTGTGGGGACCGAAAAACTGGTCCCATTTGGTCCCCACAACATAATATATATATAAGCCATACACACAGACACACAGAAGAAGCAATCATAGCATAACATGCAACAGCAGCATATAGCTGATTACTGGAAATTAAATGTCAGTAGAGTGAACGTGTTCCAGTTTATTTATGTGTCTGTGTAAGGTATTGAGTCTCGACAGCACTGTGCTGTATCACTAGGACAGAGCTGACTGTAAGCACGTCTCTGTCTCTGCCGCTTGACGGCGTGCCCCTGGGGGCAGACATTACAGCAGGTGGCGGCGTGTGATGTCACACCTTGCTGTCAGATTTGGTCCCCAGAATGCTGCTGTGGTGTCTGTAGAATCACTCAGGCTTCAGACAGACTCCTCTTTGTCCCATGAGTGCTGTTTGCCGTGTCCCCGCCACCCTGCATGCCCTTCCAAGGCACGGCCATCGCCTTTCGGGCCACCAAGCTAATGAAGCGGTACATGGGGGGGGGGCTGTAGGGCCCCTAGCAGGTTGTGTTCACACTTGGCTAAAATCCAAAATCTCTCAGATCAATTGGAGCCTTTTAGGGTTTGCTGCACTGGTTTAGGATTCTATAAGTAATCATTTCATTTATTTAGTTACAGAGATAGAGGCTTCTTATATGCCTGGTTCCCCCACAAGGTCATGCACAGTGCAAGGGCCATGTTTTTCTGCATTGTTCACAAGGGCGTTCAGGAAAGATTTACCAATAATAGTGCAATGAAGTTTAAAGCTAATTCACACCTAACATAAGTATCATCACACAGGTCTCCCCACAGAGGGTCAAGTGGCCAGAGTTGCTCGAATTCTGTATTTTTCCATCTGTTCACCCTTCCAGTTTTGGTTTCTTCATTTATCCTTAAAAAGGCAAAATAGAAAAATAAAAATATCCCAGTGAAATCCTACCATCACATTTCGGTTTACTGAGCTGCCGGAGTTTGTCTTTAATGACATTCAAATGTAAATAAAATAAATGTATTTGTTTTTTCACGCTTTTGACTTAATGACACAGCAAGCCTTGCACTGGCCTCTAGTCATTTGTAGAATGCTTTTTTTTTTTTTTAGCTTTTACACAAAATATATATATTTCTGCAAAATCTGATTTAGCCTCCCGGTTCCAAGGTGATTAATGACTGACAGAGAGAACTGCAGAACCTCTGCAGAACATCAATTTTCTTGGAACCCTCAACAATCAATGTCATGGCTTTGGACGAGATGTGGGGTCTATCAGGGCTTGAGGTCGGCCTGGGCTATAGGGCTGCAGCAGGACGCCTCTGATTGTTCCCCGTTCTCGTGTGTTTGATCTTGGTGTCCCCAGGGAGGACCCTCACTAGGTTTTCCAAAATGAAAATAATATGAATAGCCATTAATTCCAATTCAGCCTGTAATCAAAAGTGACCTTTAGTGCAGATGTATCATTAAACAACGAGGAGGAAATATTACATCTGCAAGCTGATTCTGGGTGTAATAGTGAAGAGTCCAATTTAATGGAAACATAAATGAATGGTGCTCTGAACTGAGATAGATTGATTTGCCAGTGATCTTCATTTCTGAAAGAATGCATACAAATACTTCAGAGAGCATATAAAAAAATACTGGATTTTAGTGTTGAGTGCTTATAGCCTTAGAATTGAATACGTCCGAATAGATTTCTCTTCTTAATACTTGGAACAGAGGGATCATTATTATACTGAAAAATGTTTGAATCAGCTTCTCTGTTGTTAGGTGGTGCCAGTGAGGGCTTTTCATCAAATGCTTGCAATCCAGGCCATGGCTGTAGCCACCAGCCAACAAGAGCAAATTTCTCTTATATTTTGAAAAGGTGTGAATTACATTTATAGTTTTTTTATAGATGTTGTCAGTTGGCTTATCTTCATTCAGTTTTCGCTGGCATTAATCTGGTAGGGGTATCTAAAGGTCCCTATCAGAAATAATAGCAAATTCATTTTCCGAGATGAAAATCTTTACAGAGTTTTTCAAGCTAAATGTTCGGGGTAGTACAAGGAATTCTGTCAGATAGGTTTTCTGTTCTCTTAGGGATGCATAAGAGAAGCATTTCAGATACTGCAAATCAAAATGCAACATTTTAGTATTAGGTTATTTCCAGAATTGAAATGACATTTAAAGTTCATTAATCAATGTATACCAAGGATACAGACAGAACATAGGTATAAATCCTAGTTCAATGAACGAGAAACAGGAGGAAATCGGCAGAAACATCGTCACCTAACTCTCCTGAGATGACACTGCGCCCTCGCATCATATTTATTTGTGTTTCTGTCAGTTTGTCAAACAAAAAATGCATGTATTGCGACATCTGTGCAATTGCACTGGGACGTTAGTTTTAGGCAGCAGGATTCTGCGTCGCAGGTCCTGCTTCCACAGAAAATCCACCTCCAGTCATCAGCACTGCACATATTGTTTTGTAAAACAAATTTCTCGCTAATATATATGTATTTTAATTGTCTCAGACAGATTACGGCCTGCTTCATCCCTGTTCGTTAATGCCATAATAGCAGTGGAACGAGTTTTTCAGAAATGAAATAACTTTACTGGAGCTTTACTGATTATTGGAAAAGTTATTAAATCGTGCCTCTGTGTTATTACAGTAATAAACAACAAACAGTGCAACTAGGTTTGGACCCTCTACTGCTCAGTCACTATGTATCATGCTAATAAAGTCTGAGCTGCTCGATCTTGACTGTATGGACCTTTTGGGCAAATCTGGTCATTTTTGATGGGTTTTTGGCTTCTTTACGAAATCATATATTTTTTTTAGCTGAGATGGAGTTGATGTCGGCCAGATTGGGGTGTTTTTCTACTCAGCTGCTATGTGTGATGGGGGTGAGGTCTAAGCAGTGTAGGGAAGTCCTTCAGGTTTGTAGGACTCTGCAGAGCACCAATCGACTGTCGCCTCAGTGCATTTCCTCCTGCGGATGCATCAGGATTCTAGTGCATGTGGGCAAGGAACGTGATTCTCTAGTGTGCATTATAGCGTAAACAAGCTCTCTTGATTCTTACACTCAGTGCTAGAATTATTTGCAACCCTCATGAACATGTTCAATCTTACTGTACAGGTTGAACCACGGGGGCAATAGTGCAAGTCTTATGTTTCATTGTAACGCAATGTAGCTATTTTTGAACAAAGAACATGATTTAGTAATACCATTTGAATTGGAAGATGTAGGTTTCACAAATATTGGCGACCCCAAGTTTAATGACAAGGACGTCGGCACCGAGTCTCTGTACCTTTTATCTCGGTTGAGAGCCCTTGTAGAGGGACACTGGACATTCCTCCTTGCAGTGTAACTCCAATTCTCTAACATTCTTGGGCTCGCGCTGGTGGATGGCCCTCTTCAGCACCGCAGGTTCTCAGTGGGGTTCCAATCTGCAGACTGAGATTAAATCTTATTAAATATGAATCCTGGCATCCATTTCTGTGTTGATTTAGATGTGTGCTTGAGGTCATTATCTTGTTGAAAGGTCCATCCATGGCCAAGTTTCATCCTTCTGGCAGAGGAAGCTTGGTTTTTGACTAAAATGTCCTGGTATTTCATGGACTTTGCGATGCTTTTGATGTTCACAAAGGCTCCTGGGCCACCTGCAATAAAACAGCCACGAAGCATCAGTGATCCAGCACATGTGACAGTGAGTACCAGACCGATTCTTTGAACACTGTGCCCTTTGGTCAACAAACACGTCGATGTTGTGTGTGGCCAAAAAGCCAATCTGCTGTCTTACCAAACCACCACGTGCGATTCCAGTCGAAATTCCAATGATTTTGGCTCTTCAGGTGCTGCATTTTGTGGCGTTGTCTCTGGAATGGATTCTGTTGAAATGTTACAGCCTCAAAGTTCAAGCAAACTGCAGTTCAGAAGCTGATTTTTGGGTCTCTTTTCATCATTTTCATCACCGTGTGTTGGGGCAGTATGCTGATGCGTCTTCTTCCAGGTAAATTTTCAAATGTTCCATGTTGTTATTATTATTATTAATATTCTTTTTACATAATTAACCTGATTGTGCTCAATGGTATTTTTAACAGTTTCTCAATCTTTCTATATCTGTTATTTAGTTTGTAAAGGTTAACAACCTTTAATGTCAATTGAAATCAAGGCTCTTTGTATTTGCCCACATTGATGAATGACAAAAGGATTTTGCACGTGTCGGACGTCATATATGATCCCCAGAGAAACAGGAAGTTGCAGCACATAGACATGACTTCCTGTACACTATTACACTATACATGTGCAAGAGGAGAATCATATTTTCACAATGGATGCAAATTTCTTTGATGTGAATATTATGCAAAATTCTTGAATTAATGATTTTATTAGATAAGCGGTAAGCAATTTTTCTACGCATTTTGAGGGTAATTTTGATTTTTGATTACCTGTCTTCTTTTGGGGTAGCATTTTTCCAGCCAGTTATGAAGGGTAAATGTAATCTTTAGCATGTGTTAAACATGCTGTTCAGGATGAGCACCCGAATTGTGGCCTGTAATTGCAAGGCTCAGGGTCTGCAGAACCCACAACCAGAAGCAGCCACAGGATGGATGGGTGGGTGGATGGATGGAAAAGCAAAAGAAAAGGCGAAGAATAAAGTTAACTTTCCTTCTGTTATCCAAAGTTACGAGCCCCTTTACCTGCAGGTGGGCTGGATCACAGAACAATGTGACTTAAGTGACTGGAGGATTAGGGGGGGTTCTTTTTTTCAGGAACAGGATGGAGGGGGGTTACTGGAGGAACTGGGAAGAGTTAAGCACCTGGGCTTTGGGGGGGAAAGCAGCGGGGGAAGGGCCATCGTTACATGCTGGCTCAGATTTACTGGGAGGGGGGCACTGATTTATACATTCAAACAAGAACGTAAGACACGTGGAATGCGTCAGCATGAGACCACTGCCAAATCTCAGCCCAGGAGGTGTTGAAGGTCACACCCCTGACAAGGTCGGAAGCCATCACACCTAGCATCTCTGCATAGTGGAGCGATGGTTCAATGCCATGCTCACCCATGAAACAGTAATGTCCTTCAAAGCTTATGGGCCTTCAAATTTTAGGTCATTCCTAGCCCAGTACACTAACTACGGCATCAACCTGGACCTCACTGTTCAACTGCTACCTAGCTAGTGAGCAGCACACCTCATCCATCATGTGAAGCACGTTGACTTTAGCGAAAGTTTAACACCAAAGTTGTCATTTCTCATATTTTGCAGTTTGACGTAGTGCCATAATGTCAGAGCTTATCGATTGCTTGCCTGCCGCCGGCCCCGGTACCCGCTCAGTATGCGGCGCCCCGTCCCGCCACTTTCCTTTGAGTTTTCATCGGAAGCTTCCTCACACTTTGCAGCGAAATAAGCAAAATGGTGACATGGAGAAGGGACAAAAATAGACTGACAATTACAGGACGGCCTCCACTCTACCGAATCGCTGACGGAGAAATAAGAAAAGACAAGA
This sequence comes from Hippopotamyrus pictus, assembly GCA_026781145.1. NCBI lineage: Eukaryota > Metazoa > Chordata > Actinopteri > Osteoglossiformes > Mormyridae > Hippopotamyrus > Hippopotamyrus pictus. The sequence continues at coordinate 1,859,203 of JAODLC010000043.1, read as the reverse complement.
ACAAGATAAGAAGAGCAAATGAAAGACATTTTATAGCAGTGAGTGGTGAGTTCGCAAAGGCTGCCAGTAGAGAGATATCTTTTTAATTTTACTTAGACTTAGATTATCTTATAATATTTTACTTTTTGTTTCATGCTTTGAAATGAGTGGAATAGAGAGAATGTGGGAGTATAAGGAAGATTTTTACTTCAGCTGTGGTATTATGGACTTAAAATTCATGTCTGAATCACTGTCGCATAGGAGAAGATCTGCACCATGGGATCAAAACTTGTGACAGAATTCTCCTGCGGTAACAGATACTGAAGAACGCCTCACTGCCTGCTGGGAATACCTCCGGCTGGGGACACATGTCCTTGTCCTGGTCACCATAGCAAGGTAATACAATAAATTCAGCTGAAGTAGTAAATTATTGTGGCGAGAAACGTATACTATCCCAGGCTACAGCCCGGAGCCTCTGCGAAACCAAGGGCCCCACCCCTGGGATAAAAAATCTCTTTCATTTCTCTTTGGCTCTAAAAAATAGCCACTAGAGAAGTTAGTGCTCCCCAGAGAGAAGGGTTCAGTAATTAGTAGATGCAATGCAATCAAAACAAAAGCCACTGGTCGTCCTACTGGAAAAGGCATGAATATGGACAGTATGGCAGATTTATTCAGATTTTATTAAATTTTTTCATAATTCACAATAATTACGTAGATGTTGTGTAGCTCCTGCTCCAGTGCTGCTTACACTCGTACCTGGTCGTTCACTGGAAGCTCAGCCTGGCTGCACTTACGCCCAGTCGCCCCCTCAGTAACGTGCTCTTTGCCTCAAATGTACATTGCTTTGGACAGAAGCGTCTACAAGATATGTAAATGTAATGTAAATGTCACATCTTTCCCCCTTCTTGCTGGGAAAGAGATTCTTATTTAATCTGGCAGTTTGCAGAAGCTCTGGTTGAGGTTGGGAACAAATTTTCTGTTCCAGTGAGAAACAGGAAAACTGATAATCCTCGTTTCTAAGGATTCACCAGGTTTGGAAATAAAATCAACAAAAATCAAACAATCACTGTATGTGACGCATGTAAGGATGAGAAACGTGGTGAATGTAAATAGCCAGGGCCGATGTTTTTGAGCTACTGCAGCTGACTGATGCGAATTGGTAGCGTGATGCCTGTTTACAGAGAGATTCTCACGGTCCAGGTCTGAATCACCACTAAGACCTGAAGTGTTGGCTTAGCAATAATACAACCTGGGGACGCTAAGGCTGGAAATATACGGCAAAATTGAGTTTAATCACCTAAGCAGCAAATTAAACCCACAACTGGTAGAATATCATGAAAGACTACTATAAGCATGTCTTAATTTAATCTGCAGGTTTTCCCCTCAGCCTTCGTCACACGTCTTTCTTAGGTATCTCAGTATCACTGCTCTGGCCTGTTCCAATGCTTTGCACTAAATGAGACGTATTTGCTTGATGTGATTCTCATCAATAGCATCTGCTAAATCCACCATTTTCAATCCGCCACTCGGTCCGCAGGCGACACTGTCATTTCTGAGTTATCATCTCTCCCTCCCGTCATCAAGGCTTTCGGCTGATGTTTCCTGTTTGGTCTCAGATCAGAATCCTGTGGGTGCTGGTGATTGTCGTTACTGTATGTGGTACAAAGCCAACAGGACCTGTCTTTTCTATACCTCTGATATTTGTATCGGTGCTTTGTACCTTCCATTTAGTTTACCAAACTATTTCTTCAGATATCCCATTCTGTCTTTCTTCCGGTCAAAATCTTTACATTGCCCAACACTGACCTAAACCTACCTTCAATACGATTTAGTATCTGTTCAGAATCCCGGCTGGGTCCCGTGTGCAGCATTTGCGATGTCTGACCTATTTACAAATATTATTACTTTCTGTATGTTACTCTGTGTTTATTACTGTACTGTGATTCGCTGGGAGTGCCTATTTCCTCACTTTGCTGTGCACATGCATAATGTCAGTGAAGTTGACTTTGACTTTGCCACGTACTTGACTAAGAAGAATCTCCTTTATTTTCACATTTAGCTCCTTATTCATTCTAATTTGTGGGAAAATGTTATATTTTCATTTATTTATTTATTTATTTTATTGTCACAGGTTAAACATATGCTTTGCTCCTCAGTGAAGAAACAACAGTAGACCTTTTCAACAGGTGCCTGGCGAGTTCCTGACACATTAATTTAACAGCCAGTTGAGGAATCCTGTTCAGCTTAAGGCCGGCTTCCCTTGGCACCAATTATTTTTCACCGCAACAGAACTCTTTGTCACAGTCAGCTAATGACATAACTCAGACTCGCAGCTGCAGTAATGTAATGCTACATTTTATTTTTGTTCAAACGTGTTGGTCCAATGCTAATTAAGACAGAGCCAAAGGACATTCAAAGTGATAAATTATCCATCCAGTACGAATTCCAGCTCGCATTGTGTGGCCCCAAGGACCCCTGAGGGCCCAGAGATGAGTAATGACTGAGTAACACCGTTCACGGTACATGCAGGTGAGTCTAAAGGAAAGTCGGTTTCCTTCATTTTCTTCTGCTTCTTGGCGTATCAGCAGTGAGAGCACCAATATGGCAGCCTACCTGTGTCGCCCATGGTTCTGGTTCGTGGTGCTTGTCTTTGCCCATGATTGGTCACTTGCATCCTTTTCGATACCCATTGTCACCTTCCAGTCACAATGCCACATTTTCTTTGCTTCAGACATATGGCACGTTTTAGCGTGATTGCTGGTTATCGAACATTTAGCCAAAGTAGCTGGTTCCTGGCGCTTGAATTGAACGCTTCAAAGAGAGAAGCACTAATAGGCTCACAGGAGGTCAGCTGACCATCGGGGTCATGTGTCCATCCCTGCTGCTGTCATTAAGGCCTGAGCATTGCTGTTCCCATGACGGCAACAGAAACTTTTTGCTTTACGAAGCTGTTCTTGTGCATCCCATTTAAACATTTAATTCGAAACATGCATTGATTCCTCATCAGATTTGGTGTAATTGCACATTGTGACTTGGTGTCCACAAATGAGGTCAGGATTAGTGACTAGAATTTATAAGCTGAACATTTTCTAGACTAAACTTTTAAACTCCAAGCGATTAGATATGTGAATGATTTCCGCTGCTTGATTTTATCCGTTGCCTAATTAAAGACCATCGTCACAAACATCATATTTGCTTATTCAGATCAAACTCTGCATTTGCGACTGATGGGCGCTTAGACCTTCGGTCCACTGCAGCTGCTGACCAGGCAACCGTACGTCAGTGTCAAGGCGCTTATCAGATGAAAAGGCGAAGGGCCGGGGGCTGGTTCACCCAAAAGACCCCAGGAAGCTCAACATTCATTAACTGTAGTTGGGGGCGGAGCTAGAAATTCTGGGCCCCCTGGCCCTTCTTGTCCATATACTTTAACGCTTTACATTAAGTGTACCTTCATAATGCATTCATAAAACATTCATAAGCAGCAAGCAAGTACACCTTAGCATCCTAACATCCCTTAACCGCTTTAATATACATTAAAGACAAACATTTCATGATTATACAATTATAATGTTTGTTATTATTATATAATGTATGTTATTAATGTATGTTACAGCTGTTAAGGGATGTTAGGATGTTATGGTACATACAGTACATGATTAAGTGTGTTTTATAATGAATACATTGTGAAGGTGTACTGAACGTTTTATGAGTGCAATATAAAAGCATTTTGAAGGTGCAGTTAATGTAAAGCGTTACCAATTTTACTTAAACAAGGGGCCCTATGATATATGGGCCCCCCTGAATCTGCCAGGGGACCCGTTCCCCTGCTGTGCCCCCGGCTGTACTTCTGCCATGCAGCATTTTTGAGAAGAAGGTGCAGGCAGGACGTCTATCGCATTCGGTGTCTTAATTAAATCTGTCAGAGAGACCGTCACTGTTGTATTGCGAGAGGACTGCTGCCGCTGTCATTTTTACGGATTAAATATGTGCGGAAATTTTGGATGTGGGCGGTTTTGTTCGCAGAAGCCTCGCTTGGCTTCATTTAGCCGGCGTGAGACACGGGAGGCCTGCATTGTCGAGGTCACTCGGCGATCCCCAGCGGCTCTGTAGACATCCGGCCTGCCGCTCGCTTTCTGCAGCTGGAACCCGTTCCTGAGCCACTGTGCCTTTGACTTGTCTACAATGACGCCCTCGCGGGTTCCGCCGCTGCTTTCTGTGCCTCCTCCTTCAGATCTTGCCGAGGCACCAGTGCAGGGCAGCGCCGCATTTCCCATGCACTTCTGAATAGAGGGACGCTTCCATAGACTCCTGTTTCTGCTGCATTACTTGCGCTGTGCGGCTCTTCACCCTGAACTCAGCCCGGTTTGATGGACCATTTTCGCGGGGAAAATGGAAACACAGAGATGGACTGATGGTGTGCCAGCTGCTTCCTGTCATTTGATCCTTTTAAAAATGGTATTTCCTCTTTGATTTGCTTCCCCAATGCCGTCTATAGGCTGATGATTACACACATGTGTAGTTCTCTCTAGCTTTCACAAAATCACACGCTCAGATGGAGTGGCCACAAGCACGCTCTCCGCTCGCTGCTGGAATCCCCCTGTCCAAGCTGATCAGCATATTCATGATGGGGTGATCTCAACTGCTGGGGTGGGGTGGGGGTGGCTTCTGTCCCTATTGAACCATAAAAAACATGTGAATATGTCATTACTGATTCTGCCATTCAAACACACAATCCACAAATTCTCTCCTGCTAACCTCAGCTAAGAGTCTTGCAGGTGTACCAAAACATTTATTGAATTCATTACGTGTATCTTATAGGAAAATAATTGTGTCCACTTGCAAACTTCTTATTTTTTTTAATTTATTTTCGTATTTATACAACAGCTTTCTACTTCTACTTCAGTTTTTCTTTGCATTCCTTTCCTGTTTCGATTGGCTCTGATCTCACTTGAACTGTAGTCCACAGGAACTGTAATTTAATACAGGTGTGAACTAAGGCTGCATTCTCCTCGTTTATCTTCATTCACAGCGCGGTCGCACCTCTGTTCCTCTGGTAAGCAGGAGGAGTGAAAGTGAAATGTTGCTTAAAAGCGGCACGAAGGAATCAGCTTTGGAACGAAGCATGAGGTACAGCTTCTGTCTTTCAGTCTCACTGGTACCACACCTGTGCTCTCGCATTCGCCGCTGACATTTCTGAAAAAGAGAAATTGACAAAGACTATAACTAAATACCATCAAGGTGTGGAATTGCAGTTTGTTTGCCTGCCATAGGCGTACACACTCTGGTGGGGAGAGTTTCCATTATGTCTTCCACTGAATATTAATATTGACTGACAGATTGACTGCTCTTTGCTCAGCTGAACATGGGGCGTTGGAGGGGGGGCTAATCCTAGGAAATGTGCAGGAAATCTGTGCTTTTCCATTCCTGCAGTGCCGTCCAGGGATTAAGCGGTGCATGTTGGGGAACCATAAAGGGCAGGCTAGTTAAAGTGTCTCTTAAACACCAGCGGGTCCCCAGGTGAGGCCGCTGACTTCAGGTCAAATATTTCACACCCGAGTTTTGCACGCCTTTCACTTTTAAGGTCACACGTATCGCTTTTTATTTCCACTTTTTTTTGCCTGAATTGTTGTGACCAAAGCACTCTCTAGTTGACACAATGTCAAGTTCTGTTGTGAGCTGTGTGGAACGTGGTTAGGGTATGGCAAATGATTTATAAAGGTGAACGCAACATAGTCACTTTTTAGTCTAGAAACAGAAGTCCTGATATTGTTTTGAAAAGGGAATGTAGCTTCCCTACCGCGATAATGAAGCTTTCTCAATTTTTTTTGACCCGGTACATTGCAAGGCAGGTTATAGAAACAAACATCTTGAGTAATTTATTTGGTTTGTTTGTTTTAAACATAGTCATGGGTTTGGTGTTTTGAAACCAGGGTTCTTTGATATCATTTATAATTGATGTCGCTTTGAGAGTTTTTCTCCTTCGTCTCTGATGTCTGCCACGTTCCTGGCTCAGCTATAAATTACTACAGCCGGGAAGGTCATGATTCCAGTCAGGAAGGCCATGATTCCAGTAAGGAAGGCCATGATTCCAGTCAGGAAGGCCATGATTCCAGTAAGGAAGGTCATGATTCCAGTCAGGAAGGTCATGATTCCAGTCAGGAAGGCCATGATTCCAGTAAGGAAGGTCATGATTCCAGTCAGGAAGGCCATTCATAATTTATCGGAAACAAGTACAGCTGTCGCTGCATTTCTGACCGCGGGGGCTTGGCTCCTGACCCGCCGTTCTACCCCAGAGTGTGAGCCTGTGCAGCCCAGCGCTCTTCAGCATTTGGAAATATGTTCTATTCATTTTTGACATTGTCAGTATCATCTGCAAATTTAACTGCCTATATGCAATCAACGATATCCTTTTTCTCAGTCACTCACCACTTGAGGTTGTGATAAATTACAGAAGCATGGTCAGCGAACCAGGGTGAAGGGTTCGGTTTATTCATCAACAATGGATTTTAGTCAGCTGTGTTTTCAAATATGTCTCAAAAACAAATGGACAGCTTTGTTCATATATCTGAGATATATTGACTGTTTTATAATTGGCCTAATAGGTGCATTGCTGTTCTTTGGTATCAGGAAGATGGGTATGTATAAAGCATTCAAGGGTTCCTTTTGAGTTTCGAGGGCCAGTTGCTAGACTTTGAAAAATATAGACATGTTTTTTTGTTCGCACATGAAAAAATCATAGTGATGAAAAGACAGCAAGTTGGCAGTTCTGTATTTGAAAATAGAATTGTGCCCAGATTTATTGATGTAGACATCAATCATAACCGGCCTGCTCTCCTTCCGGCATTATAGTGGACGATTATAACATGTCTGAGCCTCAAGGCTAAGCTCCAATCATGTTTCAGAGTGGAAACACCGTTTTCCTTGTTTCATCTTGGCAATATCCTTGTGAAGATTGGAGAAGCCAGCATGGTCTGTTTACATGATTATAGCATCAGGAAAACTACATGAGCTCTATTTTAACGATCTGTATCACAGTGTGAAGCACGTGGCGATTACTTCTTTAGGGTTTGGCCAACCCACTTGTGCTAGTTTAACGGTGGACAAATAGTCGCAACGCCAGGTGCACAGTCCAAAAGGGTTGTACTTATAGTCCTGTTCAATTAGCTAATTCTGATTAATAGTATGACTAATCCTTATGACATGTATCTTAAATATTTTGATGTAAACATTAATGTTTTAATCTTTTGCATTCTGATCTTTTTATTTTTAGTCTTTTGTGCCACAGGTGTTCATGAGTTACAAAAATAGTATCTGAGTCAAGTCTCAAGTCTTCGTTGCGGTTCCAATTTTACATTAATATTGATCAAAAATTTAACCACCTATTTGTTTTTCCCTATTAGTAACTGATATGACTAAATAGGAATCAACACACAAACAGTTCAAAAACTGCTGCCTCCTAGTTCCTTTGGCCTTATATACATTTTCAAAGTAAATAATATTTAAAATGTCTTTGAAGCAACACATTTTTGTAAGGACCTAAGCACTTTTCCAGTGGATATCATGTAGATTTTAAAAGTAATACTTTCTCAAGAATAACCTTATGATGAAGACATCCCTTTCAGGAAATTTTGGCATAAATTAATGATTTGGAACATACATGTATGCAGAAACTGCTGTGCTGAAAGCCTGTCAGACTGCTTGTGTGTGTGTGTGTGCGCGCGCGCGCGCGCGTGTGTGTGTGTGTGTGTGTGTGTGTGTGCAGTTAAATAAATAATTATGCAAGTAACACCACAAACTCCATGTTAAAAACTTAAATTAATGTGTGCAGTGGTGCCGCTCTTTTAGTTACGGGAAAGCGGTCATTGATATTACTGTTCAATCGAATTATTTGCTGGCATTATGCTTTTACTTTATTAAAAAGTTAAATTTGAATGCGTGACAAAACTCCAAATAATTTAAGACACGTCGTACTCGGGGCATAATGCAGAGGTGCGGGCACTTTCTGAGTTGTAAGAAAATACAGCTTGACTTGGATGGGTATGTCAGAAACGTTTTTGGAATATACAGTACCTGCTAAATTAATAGATTTATGGCGATCTATGCCAATCCGTATCACTGTATAACACAATGTATATATAATTTACGAGAGCGGTTAAGCAACGCCTATTTCTAAGCAGTGCCTTCTAATGTAAAATAAAACTCAGCATCACATTGGGGATATCCTGCACTTCGTCAGATTGGGTCCGCGTGTTGTTTCCCGATGTCACCTGACATCACGCACCTCCAGCTCACGCCTCACACCGTCCTGTCTTTAACGAGTCGCACACTGTTCACGAGACACTATCAACGAATCGGAGTCGAGTCCAAGTCAAAAACTAACGAGCTGAGTCGAGTCAGAAGTCAATTTAAGAGCAACTCAAATGTGGCTCCAGTCCCCATCTCCGGTGCGCGCTGCGTCCCTGAGGGCGTAACAGGCAGCGTACGCCCGCCAGGCCGGTGCCTATTCAGGTACGTGTCACTGACTTTATAACAAGCCCATAAAATAACGGTGAAATGTTGTGTCGTTGACTTTGGACCAGATTTTTCTTGGTCAATAACGCGATTGCTTTCCGCTGCCTGTAAACAGCGACGCCCCGGCAACTTCACTAACGCCCACGAGCGCTCAAATGGACGCAGGAACATCTGCTATTTAAACAAAGTGGGTGCTGGACAGGAAAATGACAAGTGTGTCAGTAAACGGCAAACAGCAAACATGGGCCAGGTGTAAAATGTAGGATCCTATATCTTCTTCTAAGTTAATTTTACTGCATAACCTGATTAAAAAAAACTATATGATGAGTCACTCATAAATGGTTCACACTTTGTGGGCAAATTCATGTGTCAAATATCATTTTGTACTAATGTGTAAAGGACCAAACTGTAGCATAAGAATTTGTTATATGATCGATCTTGACTGCAGCTATTGAATTTACAGTGTAATTTGCTATGTAATTTATACCTTTGAAGTGCTGAGTAGTCCCATTGTCTTTGTTGTTCATTTATTTTGCCCATATTAATTACAGATAATTATTGAAGCAAGAACAGGACAAAAAGTACCTGATGTTATGCAACTGTGTCTCATCGTGTAAATAATGCTGCCATTTAAATCCTGTCGCTACACTGACTGGTAGCTTGTTGGCTTATTAACACATCTGTGAGAAGTTGGTTTAGTTGGACGTTCTCCTGAGACAACACAACTTTGCACCGTAAGGGAACAAAAAACGCCAGAATGCCCTTAATATGTGATACTGTACATTCTCATTGTCTTCAGGTCCTGAGAGGTACTTTTCACCGAAGCATATCGCTAAAAATACAGCGTCAGCAGGATCAGCTGCTCCGTAACATTATAGGGTGTATAATGTAAAGTGTAAATGCAGAGTACCAAGGGGATTCATTATTTTTTAACTCGTCAAGCCTAAATCAGATGAATAATACAATAGAAGGTTCCAGAAGTTAGCATGTAAAAAAACACAGCAATAGAAGAATGACAGTGTGCGGCTTCACTGCTGCCTTCATATTGGCATCTTAATCTCCTGGGGGTTCAGGCAGGAAGTGCCACTCTGAGCCTCTGCTGGCAATCAGGTCTGTGTCCTGTGAGACAAAGGGCTAAGGTGGGATTAACAGTTGGACCTGGGTAATTGTAATGCTCTTCTAAGATGTTTCTCATTGCAGCACAGCAGATGTCCCTGTAGTTTAAAACACAAGCTATCCTCTTCAGAATGGTTTTATTTTTCACTTTTCCAAACAGTCTGTCCATCTCTGGCTGTAGGCCAACATTGAAAAGTTACACCTCTCACATTAACACAGAATTTCGCTTGGCTATCGGCCCGATAACTTCGGCTGCTTGGCAGTCAGCGTTTACAGCACCGAAGCCTACAAAGTTGCGTGCGCGAGTTCTTTCATCCCTGTTTGTTTACCAGACGGTCCCGTTGAGTCATTTGTAATCACACTGCATGGTGCGCCACAAAGCCAGTTGCTACCAATGTTGTCCAAAATGTTTGGCAAATAATTCCCACCCGGCTCTCGTAGGGTCCGCTTCACTGTCTGCATTCCTCGCATGACCTTCCTGTCCCGCGTGAGGGGTAAGTCAGTCGTGTGGCATCGGTAATGAAGGCACAGCGAGGCCAGACTGTCTCATTAACGTCGTTACGGTGAATAAGCAGCAGTAAGCAGAGGTTGGTACGGCGTGAACCGCCAAGCGGTCTGTGACGCTTCTGGAAAGATCTTTGGCTCTCCTCACTTCTCCCGTCTTTCCTTCTCCAGCACTCACACTGTGGGGACAGATTCCCTTCCCGTTCAAGGTCCTCCTGCTTCTCTTCCACTCCTGATACGCCGTTTTTTTGTTGCTTCTTGAAGAGGGAGGTCACGACAACCTCCAATTAATAATTTTGGATTGACTTGACGAAGCACTCAAGGATGTTTACTCCCCCCCCCAAAGGACGCTTCTTTTTGATTCAACAAAGAGTTGGGAAGATTATATTGGGCTTGTATATCATGAATATTACAGCACGCCCCCCCTCACCCACACACACTGATGCCCATAAGCCACAGCCATTAAAGAAAATGTTTCAACAACTGACAGATAGCTGGAGGGAGCAACTGTCAAGCAAGGCGTAATTAGGGAGATTTGTATGTGATTAGTACAGCAGAGCTGAGTACACTGGTAACCCTGTGGACGGCTGCTTGTAAGTCATCCTTAAGCTTTCACATTAACCATAGTAAACAAGATCATCTAACCAGCGAGCAGTAGGGGCTGGGAACATCAGAGCCAGTGAGAGCACTGACAAGCAGTAGGGGCTGGGAACATCAGAGCCAGTGAGAGCACTGACAAGCAGTAGGGGCTGGGAACATCAGAACCAGTGAGAGCACTGACAAGCAGTAGGGGCTGGGAACATCAGAGCCAGTGAGAGCACTGACAAGCAGTAGGGGCTGGGAACATC
>JAODLC010000043.1:1827754-1843617 GCA_026781145.1 Hippopotamyrus pictus | reverse complement strand
CCCGAGCCCCCAGCCCCCATGTCAAACAAGGCCTGGAGGGTTGGGCTGCAGGGAGAGCACATCACTCAGTAAATACCCACAAAGCGAAACTTTGTCATCTATCTTCACGCCAGTAGCTCAGGACACTATCAGTCGCTGAGTGTTTATCGCTTTCTGTTGCTCGGCTCTCCGCAGATAATTGCTTCCCTTTCTTCATCCTCACGCAGACTCCAGAAGTGGTTTTAGCGTCACTTCACTGCTTCTAAGAGTTTAGGAAAAAAAAGCATTTAAGAGGAATGCAGGCTGGGTCGTGGGTTTTTTCAGGTTGCTGAAGTTTCCCGGCCTGATTTTCATTATGCACCTGTGAAGGACTTTAAACAAGTTGCAGTGGGTAAACTTTAGATTTCCCCCAACTGCTTTATCTGATGTATAACACTGCACAACTATAATGCAGAGAATTACAGACTGGTATGTATGACACTGCACAACTGTAATGCAGTGTATTACAGACTGGTATGTATGACACTGCACAACTATAATGCAGTGTATTACAGACCGGTATGTATGACACTGCACAACTGTAATGCAGTGTATTACAGACCGAGACCAGCAAGGGCAATTTCTGGTAATGCCAATGAACCAGTCCTGAGTAACAAGGCCTTTAGGAATTTACTACTGATTTCACCAGTCAGCCTGGAATGTGTATGACTGTAATACTGTAGCAACTATTTCATGTATAATGATCTTTAAGCAATCAATAACATAACATTCTCCTCAAGAAAATTTCCACACCATGATGTTTAGCTGACCTTACAGTGACAGTGCAGGATAGATTAATCATCATTTTTTTAATTCCAGTGTATCTGTAGTATGCAGTGTATAATTCCAGTGTATCTGTAGCGTGCAACTAAAAACCTGGTGTCGGGGTTATGGTCACCTGTGACAGGTCACCTGCTTCTTTAACGCAAAGACTTGGGAAGAAGAATACGAGAGTGCACCGTGCTGTGGAACCTGCTGGAAGGCCGCTGCTTGGCCATAATCAGTCGTCTGTGAGCTCAATATAGAGATGACACTGAAGAACAAGCAACAAAAATGCATAGATGTTTTCTCTGAGGCCATTAGTAGTAAAATGGTCATGTGAAAGACCGCGCGATAGTCTATACGTTCTATTGTCGCGATCTATCTTCCAGTCAGTAACTCTTATATACAGAGGACAAAACAAATAGCTGTGTTTTTACTCTGTATTAAAAGTTTGTGGTTGCATCCCAACAGACATGTAGATCCATAAAATAAAAGCTGCAGCGAGAGCCTTTTGTATTCCTAATGAACAAAAGCTGGGCGCCGAACAAACCAACTGGGCAGATTATGTGAGAATCTTCAAATATAGTTGGTGCAAATCCATTCAGAGATTTATAAGTGAACCATTAAACTGATAAAAATGCACTGTGCAAAGTGTGAGGATTGTGTTTTTCAAATCCAGAAGGAATTGGCTGTTTCTATGTGTTTCTGCAGGTGAAGTCATAAAGGGATTGATTAATAATGCATAGAGCTGAGCTTATTGTTCAGACCTGGCCAAAGCCTGGGGTCTTCCTCAGATGTGTTATTTTTAAATGATTCAGTGGTTCTGCTCCATTACAGACATTGTCTTCCGGCCACTTGTCTTAGTCGGGGTTGTGGAGCGTTGTGTAGCAAACCTCCGACAGTCCAGGGAGGGTTACAGGCTGGACAGGATGCCGGTACACGTTGAAGACGTGACAACTTTCTCTTATGGAAATCTTGTCCATTTTTAAACTGGAATTGACTTTTGTTTTTACTTTATATTTTTTAGAAAAGTAGAATAATGACACGGATTGCCCCGATGCTTCTCTTTAGCTGAAATGTCGCTGTTCTTTTCAGCTTTTCACTTGTCTCTGAAAACATTTCCTGGTGTTTTTGTTTATTTCTGACAGGAGCGACATGATGTCGCAGTTGCCTTCCCATGATGCACTGCAGGGGTAGCAGGAACAATGTGCCAGGCTGCCGGGTACGTTTTGGCGAACCACGTGAGTGTGACATTGCTGGAGAGCAGCAGTGACCTGGCCAGCGAGAGACTGAAAACCGGCCAGCCTGCTCCCTGTGGCTCTGTCCAGGCATGCGGTCACATACCATCAAAATCTCTCCGCGTGAACCTGGATCCCATCAGCGTGCCTTTCTGAGTTCGGGAATAAAAGGCGCCTTTTAGCCTCAGCAGGATAGGGGGCGCGGGGCAGAGCTACAGCGGAGGCTCCAGAGAGAGGCGGCCAGAAGCACCACGGCTGGGCTCATGTGGCCCGAAATGTCAATAGACAGAAAGGCATTTAGGTGGCGTGCAGACCGCTGCTCTAAGAGAGCGCCCTTCTTCAGGAAAAGCTCCATTAGCTCTCAGAGGAGGGAGGTACCAGCCTCTCTTTCTTCTTTACCTTTAGCGACCTTTTCAGGGGAAAACCGCAGGGGCCATTTTTCACTGTTCGTTACTGATTATAGCGTAAGGAGTTCGGGCTCCATCTGCATTTAAATTAGAGGGACCAGCACAGAGGACTCTCAGCTTAGAAATGCTGTCTGAAGCTATTGGAACATGCAGTAGTTATGCTGATTTATTAGCTAAGCCTATAGCCAAGGCCCCCCTGCAACAAACAGCATTTACGTCCTTAGCTGGGAGTTTATTGTGAGATCTGTTACATTTGAAGGGAAGAATAGAGGTCACAAGTACATGCTTCTCTTTGCTTACCCCATCTTGCTCTCCATGAGACTCACGTGCAGGTGAGAGCAAGCGTGTGGGGGGGGGTCACAATGCAGAGTCAGCCAGCCTGCAGCGCCCCTGGAGCTGGGGGTTAAGGGCCTCGCTCAGGGGCCCACGGACATGTGACTATTCCGCAGAGACTGGGACTCCAGCCAGCCGTCTTCCAATCACAGAACCACGGAGACACATCCCAGCCAATGACGAATGGGGCGTCACAGACCCCGTTTGCTAATAAATATGGAAGCAGCTTGAATCTCATCCATTTCTTTTTGCCTCAGAACTGTGCAGAAGTGGGCGAGGCAGTTACTCAAAGCAGGGGATTGTGTCTCATGTGGGGCATAAAGTAAAACTAATGCTGGCCAATATGTCTTTGAATGTCTCCTTCCCTGGAGAGCTGGCGTTAAGCTCATAGTCTCACACGGGGTGATTTAGTAGCCAGTCATTTACAGCCTCCTCAAACCTGCCAGGATTATTCACAATAGCCTCACCTTTAGGACACTGCCAGCGATTGCAGGGGAAGCCGAGTGCCGGTTATTCAGAGAACGATTTTGTTTATCATTGAACACATTAGCCATGTTATTAATCTTCCATGGAGCCACTCTGCTGTGAATACAGGCCCGTCTCAGCCTACTTTCCCCCATGAGTTTAACATCACGGAGAGGAGATACAAAGCGTGAGGTGCAAATTCACCAGACTTTACGGGAAAATTATAAAAACAAACGGCATTAACTTATGGTTCGTTTCTGTGGCCTGGCTTTCCTCAGACAGAGTGGTCATTTGGGTGCAGAGGGCCGTCTCGCTGAAGCCGGAGCATGTTCACCGGGAGGGGGAAAGTGCCGCTCCGCCCTGCAGTGGTCTGCGGCCTCCCAACGAGGCCTGTACTGTATGAGGGAGGGCAGGCCTGCTGGCGTCGGCATTGGGAGCAGCTAGCTAGCCCAAAGTGAGATTAAACACTGCCAAGTCTTTATCAGAGACAAAAACAAAGCTGGACACCAAGGCCGCAACATGAAGGCGAGGAAACAGAGGAGCAGGTACCCTGTCTCTATAGGCCATGTTGTCATCCACACTAATATATGAAGAGCGAATTTACAAAACTTCATACACCCATGCAGGATCCTGGAACTATACCAGAAGCTGTGGATATGAGGCAGGAAGTTTCCCAGGATGAGGCACCAACCCATAGCAGGGCACACGAAACACACCATTCAGGCAAGTCCAGTGACTTAAATTTAACAACCAAAATCTCCATAACAACTTAATTCATATGACTGTGCGTTTAATATAATCGTGGCCTCAGGGAAACAAAGTCACCTTTTCAAGATTTTACACTTGTGCACACCTGTTTGCTTTACGGACTTACAGATGGCGTGTGGCACTTGTGCTATTTTTGTTAGTGGTGTAGAAATTTTGTGGAGATGCCTCCCCTAAGTTGGCAAGACCTGAACAACAAACACTGTGGGGATGTACCCCGGTAAACCATGCCTTAAAAACACATCTTAGTAATTTATTGTCTATTAACTTCTTTCGATTAAAAAAGCCAAACATTCTTGTCATTGTGAGTTTCTGTGCAGTGTGTTTTTTTTTGGAATGAGGTTAGAAATCATTCATTATTTTTCAATGAGAAGCAACATGAAGATGCAGACATGTCTGTGTAATGTGCAATGGAGATGTGTCTGCGTGCTTTCATGGAGGAGAGCTGACGATGCATTAAATCAGCATTTTCCATATGCTGCGACATTAATAGTCAGTGAGACATGAAGCCAAATAGCCAGTAACTGGCGCTGTGTCTCTCATAAGCCACATTTATTACCACTGAATTGTGAAAAACGATGTCCCTGCATTGATGTCTCTGGTTGGAGGTCAGCTGCTTTGCTCCCTGCATAAAACCTGCTAAATCGTTTCACACCTTCCTGATGTCTTCCTGTTTCATCGCTCTGTTGCTATTGCTAGTTCCTAATTGCAAACGATCAGGATTTTTTAAAATCATATTTGTGTAGTTTACTTCTGCTTTGTATATTTTTGTTTGTGCATATTTCACTACCGCTTGACTGCTGTGATGGTCAACTAACAATTTGTGACGTACATTTTGGCTTCAATACTCTCGCCATTTGATGTGGAAGCAACTCATGTTAACCTCAGCCAAGATCATGCAGCTGTTCGTGCAGCTTAAAAAGCCAAAACTGTGGTTTTAACACAAAGCCCCCCCTTAACAGGACCCATCCACACATAATTCCAGTGTATCCCCCATCGTCTAAATCAAAGATATAACCTCTCCTGCTGTACTATGTTATTTTGCTCTTTTCTGTTAGAAAAAAATCGAATTAGCAAAGAATGTCCATCTTAGCTGTATTATAAAGCATCTTTATAAAGATGTGGGACTGTAAATAGCATCTTAATACCAACGAAATGTGGCAGCGTGATCGGAAAAGAAAGCTTGTGAGCGATCACAGTGAGAATGCGCCACTTGGCAGACACGATTTAACTGATAAATCTGAATTCAGCAGCTGTGATATTTACTACCCATTCAAAGCTTATGCAGTTGATTTCATTATGAAAACATTTGTAAAAACGACGCAAGTCAGACTCAATTAAACATTGTTAACCGCAGGGGTGTAGCCATACCTGAGTGAGACCAGGGTGTATACTCTCAGTACGCATCACCGTATTACCTGTCACGGATGTTTTACTGGCTGATCTTCATCAAGTTCTCCAGTTAAATTTAAAGCTTCCTTTGATTCTGTTTCAACCACAAAAACTAGCGAACTAATTTCAGTTGGTTTTTTTAATGATATATGAGGTTCCACCTGCTAAAGTGCACGCATCATTCAGAGAACTCGGAATCAGTGCAGTATCTGCTCCGCAGTTAACGTGTAGTACAGGTGTGAGTTAACGTGTAGTACAGGCGTGAGTGAGCTGTGGGATGTTTACACGTCGTACCTGTTACCTTATGATTAACTTTTTAAAAAATAATACTGCATCTGATTTTTGTGCACTTGATTATTCACTTTTATTCATTTCTATGACACAGGATTTGTATATCTGCTCTAAAGTTCTGGGTAATGTCATCATCAAATAAATTAAACCACACATAATTGCCGGCTGTCCATTTACGTATCGGTGTCTAATTACAACAGTTCAAGAGGCACAAGATAGATTGCCAAGAGCGAAGTCGTAGTGCATGACTTAACCATAAGCTCCTGCTTATCCTAGATAAGAGAGGGACACTCAATTAACCACTAACAGACTTGTTTTAAATAAACCAATGTTATGAATAGTTACACGAGCCAAGATGTCGCCATTTATGCCCACCTTTATTTAATCGTTTGCATGACTGCCGGCGTAGTTAGAAATGCGTCGATCTCCCATTTATAGCCTAGGCATGAACCCCAGTCGCGGGGTGCAGCACGTGCTCGGCCAGGCTATAATGCTCCGCTGCACCACTGCCGGACCGTCTTTGTTCTTTAACATCGTGGTACTGAAATGCAAAACTCAAAAAAACCTGCGTCCACTGACATTTGACACATCTGGACAGGCGTCAGATGTGACAATCAATGGCTGAATTAAAATCATAGAAATTACTTCAGATCCTTACAGTTTGCTTTTGGGATTGCTGTCCTAGTGAGAGAAATTCTAATGAACTGCTCGAGATTTTTGGCATTTAACACATCTGGCAAATAACAACCTAGGTCTTATTGCCAAACAGAAAGTTGGCAACACCTGACGTGTTTTGTAGTCGCGCAGAACAGACACTGTGAAGAAACCTAATCTGTTTATCTTGTCTGTTCGACGTCAGGCACGCATCGGAGTTTTGTGGCTTTGCGGTGTGAGACAATGTTTCTTTTGCAAGATGGACGATGCGTTTGGTTCCTAATGGATTGTTATCAAGAAAAAAGGTTAAGTTATTAATGCACTGGATTTGTGTGGGAGAGGACGTACAGTGCCCTTAACCTCGTTGAATGTTTAGGGGAAACATCAGCAGCATATTTACAGGAGTGACGTTTTCTGAGCTGGCTTGAGCTGTTTCCCCTTCCTTCCATCACCGTTCTCTGGCCAACTTCAGCCGCCACACTCCTGGCATTCACAGTGCTCTCTTTCACACTCCCGGCATTCACAGTGCTCTCTTTCACACTCCCGGCATTCGCAGTGCTCTCTTTCACACTCCCGGCATTCGCAGTGCTCTCTTTCACACTCCCGGCATTCGCAGTGTCCTCTTTCACACTCCCGGCATTCGCAGTGCTCTCTTTCACACTCCCGGCATTCACAGTGCTCTATTTATGGTGACCCCAGGCCATTTTCTGTGCCCATAATGTGGACTCCTGGAAATAATAATACATAAACAGTAGCTGTGGATTCCGAGCAAAGGCCAGACGTTTTCATTTCAGCTCTTCTCCATGGTGCTTTTCGTGCTTAGTATCGTTCTCTGGTGGAATTCCTGTAATGCCTCGTGATGAGCATGTACAGTACCAGCTCGGTGCTTCTGTGGCTGTTCAGAGGGTGGTGGTGGCCTGACTCACATACACCCTATTCACCCCTGAATGACAGACACAGGAATCGCATGAGGAATTTCAGTCTTAAATTCCCGTAACAGACAGGTAATTTGTGGAAACCTGTCTCTCACCACCGACTGGGTGGTATTGTTAAATCACTATTTGCAAAGATCTTGTGCCACCCTGTGCATTTTTTTGGAATGGCAGTCCGAACTAAAGGAGGGTAAATTATCCCATCTGTATTACGTTTTCCTTAATAGCAGGCCATATTACAGACTTGTTTCAAATAATTGTAAATCCAGCTGTTGATATATTGATATACTTGTTGTTCCAGCTGTGCAAAAAAATTGAATCTGACTTGCATTGTCTTACAGCATAATACTGAAGAGCTAGTGTGGTTTATACTGAACATGGAAATGAGTTGAAGGACGTTTTTAGCAATGATTGTGTGCCACTCATAGTTGTACCCTGCACCAACAACTCAGCAACATTATAGACTGATGGAAGCTAGTAAATCGTTAAATTTAGTTGGAATTTCTTGTTACTAACTTGTTGATGATTTTGAAATCAAAAACCTAAATCATAAGCAAATGTGTAATGACTGTAAATTGTGACAAAAAAGATGGTAATTGATTTCAGATGCTCATAGGATAGGATAGGTGTTCCATGGAAGATAAACATGGACTGCACAACTGAAATGTTCTTCACTTTGTGATTTTAATAGCAAGCACATGTGGGCCAAGTCTGACTGAGATGCAGCACATCTGGCTATGTTCTGGCAATGGAAAAATGGGCCGTATCTGATCCTAATCAAGTTTACAATTCCGGCTAGCTTTAGCCATTCCATATATGGGCCAATGTTGACTGAGAGTGTTTTAGCCTGATGTCACATCACCATTAGCAAAAGGGTTTCAGGTCAGAGCTGGTCCTACCATGGAAAATGATTCTGGCTCAGATCTGAAATCTCATATGTGGACCATATTCGGCAAGAAATATTTATTCTTGATATCATATCACTGTAAGAACAAAAAGGTTAATTTGGGCCAGAAATGGCATAATGATGGCAGTTATTTCTTAATTTTGTATTAACATGACAACTCACAGCATTTTTCAACTAAAAAGGGCTGACTGGTCTTTTTGTATTTTGTAATTTTTATTGTATCTACCTTTAACTAGATGATTGATTACATTTTGTAAGTGCATTATGCAAATATATTGTCATGCCCTGTCTGCTTGCCCCACTCGTTCTTTCCCTAGTGTGGTTCTAATGGGCCACACCTGTTGGTCTTACCTCTTGTTTCAGCCCTCGTGTGGATCACTCCAGCTGCCTCTCGTTTCAGCCCTCGTGTGGATCGCTCCAGCTGACTCTCATTTCAGCCCTTGTGTGGATCGCTCCAGCTGCCTCTCGTTTCAGCCCTCGTGTGGATCACTCCAGCTGCCTCTTGTTTGCTCCCTCATCAGTGGTGTTTATAAAGTGCCTCCCAGTCATGTGCTCCCCAGTCCAGTCACTGGTGTTGCTCCCTGTATGTGCCCCTAGAGTTTGTCCTGTGCTTAAGCCTTGTCCAATCCACATCTTCCCATTTTGACCCATTTGGTACTTTGAGTTTGCCCTGCTTCTATTTTGTTTTCCCCAGTAAAACCCTTTTTGTTCCCCCTTAGGCTCATCCTCGCCTCCTTCCTTGCCCAGGCATGACAAATATATTGTAGCAATGGGTGTGGATGGTAGGAGAAAATGACGTGGCAATGATTCCATTTAAAGAACACGAGAATGCTTATATTTGAATACTGTGGAGGTTCAGAAGCAGTATTACAGAGTGTTAAAATGCAATATCCTGGCCCACAACTGTCCCCACTTTAAGATGAATGAGCCATCTCCCCCACAGCGGTCCACCTCAATATACTTACCTCACACTAATACAACATTATAATGCAACTACATACACTCACCATTATAACTTACTAAAATGATATTTAAAAAAATAAAAAAGACATATTAACAATACACACAAAAGAGGAAACAGCCAGGGTTGGGGAAAAATAGAAAAACCTACAAATCAGAACAATCTAAATACAACACAAAGCAGGGATGATGTCTAATGGCCACACAGACCTATTATACAAAATAGGAAGAGAAGCACTGAAAGTATGTTAATGTTAAATAACATTGTATATATTAAATATATCATAGCTCTTAACTGCTATTGATTCAAGAAATGGAAACATTTTGGACAATTTGGACTTCTGACCATTTAGATTTATGAATATGGAATTTACCAGTAGTTATAATAAAGTGGAGCAAGAAAATTGCATTTCCCCCCAAATAACACATTAATAACTTGGACAAACTTCAACAAAGATAATCAGAAACATGCAAAACTAACCCATACAGCCGCCAAGGCTCATGGGAGCCCAAACCTGAAGCAGCCTGTCATTCCAGAGTGGGGAGTCTTACTTGTGCACAGCTGCCCAAAGCTCCCAGTGAGTAAGTCAGAGGCGACAGTGGCAATGAACACCTCCCTAGAAGGAAGAAGCCTTGGGAGGAACCGGGATCTTAAAAGGGGAGACCAACCTTCAGGGACCAGCAGAAGGCAGCAAATGAGCAAAATGGCAAAGTTCCAATTCACATAATAATAATAATAATAATAATAATAATAATAATAATAATTTGAGTTTTTTTTGTGTTACATGAATGGTTATGTCTTTGTCTTAAATGAGCCGCCCAGAGATGTAATAAGAATTTCAATCTATGACTGACAATAAAGTTGTCATCGTATCATATTATAATAATAATAATAAGAAGAAGAAGAAGAAGCCACTATGAAAATGTTAAGGCTTTCAGTGGACGCATGCCACGCTCTAAAGCAAAGCCAAACAGGCGATTTCAGGGACCGTCGAGCGACGCGGCAAAGCGTGAACGTGATTTTGCTGTTCAAGGCTAATCAGATCATAGACAGAGGGCGAGGCACACGAGGGAGCACAGGAAGGCGGAATGAAGTTTGAATCAATGCATAATATTAATAACAATAAGTTATTTAAGTAGTAGATTAAAGCAGAATATCAAATTAAACCTCTGTCGAGTGAAACGCATGTTAAGTACTGCAGCACCAGGGTGGCCTCCCCCAGCACACCCAGCATGCTCCTGAGTCATGCATATAGCACCTATCTATGTCTCGTTATAAATAGTGATGGCAGTTTTGGCCAGAGAAGTTGGTCTGCTGGGGTTGCGGCAAAAGGGGGTACCGACTATCCTTCTGCCCATAAGCCTGCCCCAAAGCCCCAAGTGGATGATACAGGAGTGGCATAGCGAGGGAGGTGCTGCCCCATCTTCCTGAAGTGACCCGTGTAGCGCACCCTCGAGCTACCCTTGCCAGCCCACAAGAGCCTTGTTGCCTGGTGAGGAAGGCGGGCACTGTAGATTCCAACTGCTCCATAGCTACGGAGTACTCTCCGCTTCCCAAGTAGGAAGGGGTCACGGTGCGACCCCAACCGCAGCGACGATCACCAGAGGCGGCAGGCAAAGGCCGCTCTGTTTGAGCATCAGGAGGTGTGTCGCAGCTGGGAGGCCCGGCTGGCACGGGAGCGCCACAAGCTAGACAAGCAGGAGTGGCCACTCTGCATGACAGCAAGGAGGCGTGCCAATGCTCTAAAGGTCTTGCTGGCAGATGAGTGATGAGCTGGAGGAACAGCATGGCCCATGCCAGGGGAAGCCGGAGCATTTGCACAAGGCGTTCCTATCCACAGTGGGGGGCAGCAGGTTCCCTCACAGCTGCGCAAGAGGAAGGTTCAGCGCCCAGTGGGTCCTGCTACCCGCCGGCAGGTAAGCCTCACCAGCGCTCACGAGCTGATGGCTTCCCCCCTTCGCACCAGGGGCTACCACTGGACCCCGAGAGTTGTCCCAGAACTGAAGTGGGGACTGGGGGTGGTGATTACCGGGATGGCCGACAGCATAGTGGAATAGTGTGAATACTTGTTGTGCTCCTGATTGTCATGTATACCTTTACCTAGTTGTATGTGTAACTCCGACGTGCTGTAGTTGTTGCGTAATGATCCATCCTGTGTGAGCCTTTCTATTGTGTGACGTCCCTGTGTTTCCATGGCATGTATTGTTGCACTATTGATGTTGCTTGGGCGTGGGCCTTTCAGTTTACCTGCTGGTATTGAAGAGCAACTTTGTGTTAATCCCTCTGATCTCGTTCTCCACCTACTGCCATGCCTCGGTCTGCCAAGCGCCATGGAACTTTAGCTAGGTAGCATGAACTGCAGTGGTTCCCCAAAGCTAAGATAATCAGCACAGTTTGTGCTGCAGCCTTTCCTGCTGCGCGATTATACAGTATCTGACAGATAAGATTATGTGTTCCTCTGGCAAGTTTCTTCTAAGTTATGTACAGTGCAACACCTGCATATACTGATTCGGTAACCACGGTTTACCACAGTATTTGAAAAATAAACAATTGTTCAGTTTTAAACTCTGCAACTTTCCATATTATTATTCATAGCAAACAATTTACTTTCAGGTAATAAAAATTTAAGCCTAGTTGCAGAAATGTATACCCGCTGCCACTGAAGATATACATCTGGGCCGTCACCAGGCCTGTTATGGCCCGTATCTGGAGAACCAAATCTGGTCCATATTTGGACCAGAAGAATTTTGCTATGTGGGTAGCTGTTCAGAAATCCATCCCAGCGTAGTCCATCTCTACACATCACTGCTGGCTGTGACTCAACACCTTGCTGAGCAGTTAAATATGTCAGTCTGAAATAAACAGACAAAAGGGTGCAGAGAAGTATGTGCCTGATTACAAGATCTAGTGGTTTATGTTGGGATTGGGGGATACGCACCTGTACCTTAATACCTGTGAAATTGTATTTTGTGCTGTAGTATATGGGTTTGATTACTACTTGCAGGTTGTCACTTATTCAAATAGTACTGAGTTGAGATGTTGTAAGAGAATTTGTGGTGAGGACAGTATGCAGATGAAGAACATTAACATGAAGCTCTTACCGTTATAAACACTAATATGCATTCACAACATGACCTCATACCAGCAGCTAGTTCTGGCTGGAATACAGTCAAGCTATTTTCTCATTTTAATGTCGATTATGACATGAAAAGAGGAGATGAAGGATACTTCACACTTCATTCTTTACATTTTGCAAGTCACTGAATGACTGAACTGTAGATCCTTGATCTTGAGATCTCTGATCAAGCTCTTAGGCAACTGATAAAGATTCATCTAATGTCGCAATTTATCCTGGTATGGTAAGGATTTGCTACTGGAGTTTGTGTGCGTGATTAAGTTGGCTAAATTTGCAAACTTCAGAGTATTTTAGTTTTACCTTAATTGTAAAAACTTTACTGACTTGTATGTTAGATGATGTGTTGGGACTAAGCTGGGAATGCCGTTCATCTCCGGAGGGATTGTGAGGGTGAGAAGAACATAGATATTAGAGTTTCTCCTCTCTGCGCAGGGTGCTGGGGGTTAAGGGTCTTGCACCAGGGCCCACAGACATGTGACTATCGTGCCGAGGTCGGGCTTAAACCGGCACCCGTCTCATCACAGGCTTGGAGGCTTACCCCACTGAGCTACACACTTACAGGACACACAGCCTGTGCTGTTTCCAGTGGGAGTTAGTCTTACACATATAACCAGTGACCCAACAAAAACAGTTTAAAGAGTTATTTAGCATGTATATTATTACAGTGTCACTGTCGAGTACGACTAAAAGAGGTCGCACTTAGCTTCAATACGATTTTAAGTCTGTACATGGTACAGACTTATAATAAAGCAAAGTGCGACTCCTTTTAGCTATGCTTGACTGATTCTGTTCCTGCGCTCCAGCATTCTGACAATTGTGCTATAATAATAGAAGTGAAGCTCATTCTTTTTTTTTTTTTTACCATAGTCACTGTCGAAACATCCACGCGTGGCGTCTGGTTCCATCAGCATGTATGCAGAATGTTATGCTTGTGTACAGTGTACCTTGTAAACTTGTACTCTCGTTACTACACCACGGACGCTGTATTTTACTTTAGCTTGTTTTGCACTATATGTTTGGGCGCTTTCGCTGCCTGAGATGGGAAAATGAATACGCCCATTCAAAATCTAATTTTTCAATGGGACTCTTTGTTTTTCCGTAGTTTCTCGGATATATGTGCGCAAAGCTTCACGGAAAAGGGGCTCCTTTTAGTATATGGAAGCAAAAAAGCGTAAATTATCCACAAACGAATCGCCAAATCTAAACTTAAAGCATCAAGTGTGTTACTTTCCCAGTTGTGATTTTTCTTTTTTTGGCAGAACAGCCCTCCTCTCAATGACGACAATTGTACAGACAGTATAAAAATGACAACGGGCGGTGTCGCCGGGGCTGCTGTCCGGGCTGAAGCCGCTTATAGCCCTTTGCTGGGAGTCACTGCAGACATATGGGGGCTGAAAATGGGACGCAAAGCTGCCGCTGCTTTTTTAATTCGGCTCTTGCTCTGCGCTGGTTATTTTGATCTCCTTGCGGGCCTGGAGCTCACCCTGCTGCACACCAACGATGTTCACGCACGAATCGAGGAGACTAATACGGACTCCGCCAGATGCACCAAAGGGAACTGTTACGCCGGGGTGGCCAGGAGGTTTACTAAAATAAAAGAGATACGGAGTAAGGAGAAGAACGTGCTGCTCCTGGATGCAGGAGATCAGTTTCAGGGCACCATGTGGTTCAACTACTACAAGGGTGCCGAAGCTGCACATTTCATGAACAAACTTGGATATAACGCCATGGTAAGAACATCTCCGTTATAAAAATAACGCATTTTTGCTCTCCTCTTTCATGATAATAATGATTCTTTTAGTATTACCACTACTCGTAGTTATTATGCAATGTAATATTTCTATGTTACCTTTTCCGGACTAACGTTTGCTTATTCGATGGAGATTCCGCTAGTTGTCATGCTGCGTACTTTCAAAATGATACGTCCCTAACATCTAAGGCCGTGTTTGCGTTTAGGTTTGCGAGTTGCCCCCCCCCCCCCCCCCCCACCCCCTCAACGTGTTCTTTAGCCCCCAAATAAATGTACACTGATTAGTTTTAAATAATGTGTTCTTGTTCATTACCCGCCTAGTAAAGATGTTAGTAAATCCGAAGTGACATTCCTGCATGAAATATACTTACAGGACAGATCAAAATGTAATGTGATATATATAGGCAGATAAAGTGTTTTACGTATTTAATGTCTTTATCTATAAACATCCTAGTATAATCTTCTTAATTAAGTTTATATGTTTAAAGGAAGCCGGGCACCTCGGAAAAAGACCTCTGACACCCCCCCACCCCGGCAGAACATATTTGTGACAATGTCTCGATTGTGAAAATTAGTATCTGTTTTAAAATTATTCATATTCATTGTAGGTAGGCCTATTTAATATAGGGGGGTGTCGATTCATTCACAAATCGCGTTTCTTCGCCATGGCGATTTTCTTTCTTTTTATTGCCACGACAGTTAAGATGAATTTAATCGGCATCAGTTTGCACGTAGGTTAGTGCCGTTATCTGGGCATGTCGCTCTCATTTGTCACCATGATCAATATCCGAGTCTGGCGCTGCGCCGTCAAAGTTTGCCCGGATTTAAGTAAAGGCGCGCGCGGCATGTTGGTGATAATGGTAACGCTCGCGTGCGTCTCGCGCGACACCAGCCCGAGCCAGACGACGACCAGCGCTTGCGGTCACGGGCAAAGGGCAGCTGCACGCGACGGGCGGATGAGGTATGAAGATGAGGAAGTCTACTGCCATTAATATTTTGTAGAGCATCCCGCTATATTTTATACAAGAACAGACATTTTTCAGTTCACATTTTCTAGTTGTCCGTCAATATGTAATTTTTATACATTTTTCAATAGCGTACTTGGTGTACAGGTGGTTCTGTTGGCACATTTTTAATTCTGATCCCTTAATTGCTAACATTATGGAACTGCTGTAGATTCCCGAGTACACATGTCTATTTGTTGAGTAGGCCTAGAGCTCAATAAAAACCAACTAATGTAAGAATATACTGCATTTAGTTTAAAATGTAGATCGAAAATGCTCTTAAGGAATCATGTTAAAACCAACAAACATTTTTATGCAAGATTAACTTTTCTTCAGAAAAAAGTAAAAAAAATTTGCAATTTCCTACTTTCAAATTTGCCATAGTTAGTTACGTACTGAATCGGCAAACAAACATAGAATACTGAATAACTCGATGTTTCTGGACTTACGAACACAATCAGCGTCCCCGAGTGTCCAGCTGTATGTTTTAATGGGCGGTTTTACACTGCGAAGTGCGGCGACATAACGGCGGTACGAGCGCTAATGCTTGAGCACCGGAGGGAGAAACGCGGATGCGCTAAACAATCCTGGTGTCTGTTCACGCTTATTAAATTACCATTAATACGAAGATCTTTGTCATTGGAGCTGCTAAATACACTCATTATTAAAGCCATAAAGTCGTATGCCTGCTACCTTAGAATCTCCATTAAATGTATTTTTGAAAATATTTAGGCTAAAATCTGGTCTTATCCTACATTGATTGATGGTGCCAAAACGCATCCCTGCCTTAGAATGCATGCCGGTGTTCTGACGAGTTGAGCTTTTAAGGGTTTTTTGGGGGTCAGGGG
>JAODLC010000043.1:1793524-1806730 GCA_026781145.1 Hippopotamyrus pictus | reverse complement strand
ATGGCGCTCAATGGTAAACCCGCTAGAAGCGAGTTGCAGTAGTCAAGGCGGGAGATAACGAGGGACTGAACGAGTATTCCACACTGTGAGGATCTGAAGCTACAGAAATTCTCAGTTACAAATAGTCAAACTGTCACCTATCAAGAGGAAAACTCTCAAAGTTCGTTCAAGGGGGAATGCCTACCACGGGCCAGTTAAATGTGATCCTCGTGTGTGTGTCTCAGGTTACCAGCTGATAATTTACGCCTTTGGAGTTTGAGTCATGCCGTTTCTCTCTGCATGACCACAGGTGCCTATTTTCTGTAGCTCTGTTAATCTGATTATCACGTCATGCCACAGCGCTGATGTTCCTTAGCATCAGCAATGTAATCGCCTATCAAGCAATGAGTGAAAACACAAAATCAACTACGTGTTACTTCACCTATGAATGAAGGAGCCAGCTTCTACAATTAAACTTAAGTGGCAATACTTGAGTGCCTGTACAAACAAAATCTCTCCTTTCTTATAATTTGAAATGTGATATAATGAAAATCTATTGTCAGGGGTAACGGTAGATCCCTTGCCTGAGTGTAAAGGTTAAGATAACTCTCTGGAAGCTAAAAAAAGCTGAGTTCCTTTGCAAAATGTTTCTGTGCCTCAGCCAGATTCGTTAAATTCAGCACAGTGTGTACATTGTTGCCTTCTTTTTTGCCCAGTCATAAAACATGACATGAACTGTGAATTTACAAGCACATTAACCGCCTATTGAAAATAGCTCACTCTGCCATGTGTTAGTAAAAAGATACTCATTTATTTTCACCTGATCCTCATCTGCATTTTGTTTTGGTGACCAAGACAAAAACCGGGATGCATTTTCGGACCAAACAGTTAGACTTACTTTCCCTTTAAAATAATCAGAATGACTTTATCTTCACTGGCAGAAATCAGACACGAGGAGTTTAGGTGTCTTGCGAATAAACATGTGACGCACACGGGGGCTTGATTGAGATTTATTTCTGACAGGTTGGAGACCTGCCACCACTGCGCTCCAGTGCTGCTGTTTATTTCGGCTCCTGTGTCACTCGCGGGACACAAACCCAGTGACAGATTCAGGGGCCGAGCCGAAAGCCCCAGCCTCACCGTTTCCATCATCGTTGCGACTTTACGTCTTCTAGTCTGACTTATTCTAGCTTGTGTTTCTGCAGCATGTGACAGACTTACTCAGTGTGAAGGAAAGCAATGTGTTTCCTATCATGTCTTGTCTAGTCTAGAGGATCTTGACAGAACCTCCCTAGTGGCTGAAGGTTTTCTCCAAAGGCAGACTGTGCAGCCCAGGCTTGGAGAAAAGAAACAGGTGAAACTGTGGTGATGAAGGCAGTCCTGACAGTTTCCGTTACTGGCGTAAGTGTGTCCGATATTCAGTTTTTAAATAAAAATAAACCAGCTGCATCTCTAAGACTTCCTGGAGAGCTGTGCTGCTACCTCGCTATTGTCCTGCTTTGCAAGTGTCAAGCTGAACATATTTAATCCTTCTACAGCCAAGTACCTTTCATTTGTGCTTATAAAATCAGATAGATTATAAAATTGTTGTCACGCATTGCATTCATGCCCCCTTGTTCTTTACAAGCCACACATGTTGCTAATTTGTCTTACCTCTCGTTTCAGCCCTCCAATGCCTGGCTACAGCTGCCTCTTGTCTGCTTCCTCATTAATGATGTATAAGACTGCCTCCCAGGCCTGTGCTCCCCAGTCTCGTCATTGACGGCATCCTAGTGTGTGCTCGCTTGTTCCACTGCTTTTCCTTTAGTTAGTTGTGCAGTTGTTTGATCCCTTGTGGTCTGTTCAGTTTGCCATGATCCTGTTCCTTTCAATAAATTCCTTACTGGTTTGCCTTTCCTCCTGCTCCTGTCTCCTCCATGTTTTGGAACGTGACAGTTGTCCCTGAGATAAAACAGAGACAAAGTAATGGCTAGGCATTTTAATTGGCACATCACTATTGATGTAATATGAAACATTGTCTTTTGCAAGAATAAAAGAATAGCAAGGATACTTTGTGTAAAGCTGGTCAGATGGAATCACAGGCTGGAATATTCTGGATGGTTCATCTCTCCTTCATAATTCTCTTAGTTGCTAAATGAGTCATAAGGATGTTTAAATACATTACATTTTCATCTAGATTTTTTTAAAAATCGGATAATGATTCTCTGACAAGCTTATATTTCCCAATTGTAATATTATTCAAATACTCCCAGCTTAATTGGTTATTTGATTTAATTACAACAAGAGACCTGCAATCACAATATTATAATATACAGCAGATTGAGTGTTTAATTCACCCTAGTCATGTGGTATCTGTCATGTGACTGGGGAACATGTGTTGTCCACATGGGAAAATATTGCACAGTGAGTTTATATGAGATTTGGGGCTTTCATTGTGAATCCAGTTATCCAATTACTTAAATTCAAATGCAAAAGTAATGCTCCCATTTAGTTCCACACCAGAATAATATTTCCTTAATACACTGCATGAAAGTTTCAGAAGGATAACCGTCTTGGAGCATTAGGAAGTGGCACAGAAAGGCACTCACCGCTTAACTTATATATAATGAATTGTGTTTAGCATTCTGCTGACTGCAGCAGGAACTGGAGCAGAGCAGAGCATCCAGCCACAAGAACCCACATGATCTTATTATTAGACTTTCTGCTAAGGTTAAATATATCAATTTTAATCTATAATTTCCAAAGTATGCATTTTCCCCAGCAATTTGCGAAATGCCTGGTACTGTTTGTTCTTTAATCAATTGTCCAGTAACATAATGTATACAGACTGAGAACTCAAAACCACTTATATGTGGGTCACTGCAAACATTACATACAGTGATGAGCACTGTATTTTTTCCAGCATAAATCATTTGCCCTTGAACACACACCAGAATTTATCTGCTTCTACGTATGTATGTATGTATATATGTATGTATGTATGTATGCATGTATGATGAACTGCAGCTCTCTCAATCAAAGCTACAAGTATCCATTTTTAAGTAAAGACAAAAGTCTAATTTAGATTTCAGTGTGGAATGTACCACATTAAAATGGAGGGGTGAGGCCGTTTTTCTCTACTTCCTAAATGTACAAGCTGAGAGTCCGCCGGTCACCACATTATTTATTACCCATAGGTTTAGTCGGAAATACATCATTTTTCCATCGCAGCCGCACAAGTGGTGTATTTTAGCTGTAAGTGTAATGTTGAATAGCAGTGGGACGACCACCAGGCCAGAAATGAAAATATACACTCACCATCTTAAAAAACAATAACCCTTGTCCTCACTAAAACCAGCCACATGACTTCATTTGGGTGTGGAGATTAGATTATGGTTCAATCAAAACACTGAGCGGTTTATGATCTCAGCTCGGATATGTTGGTCTCTATGGTACCGTGCACATTTTTATGGTGTGAATTGTGATATTTCGAGGCAAGAGACCAAAACATCTGTGCACCTGCCCTGGTGTGAAGCTTTTCTTTACTTAAGCTACGTAACGACGGACATCTTATACAGTAGCCAACTCAAATACGATCTAGCTGTCCTGGTTTTCCATCATTTTACAGCAAAGCAGGCAATGTTAGTATAGCAATTGGCATTTTATTGGTCCAAATTGTGCTGTATAGTAAACTAGAGTTTAGTGTGTACAGAATAACAGTGGGAACAGAAGTTATAAGGTATAATTGTAATATCAGAAATAGAGATTGTATAATAGTATCCTGGACCATGATACTGTTAAAAGCACAATATGACCAAAGTAACATGTCTGCAGCTGGCTTTGTTCCTACCCGACGGAATCCACGGCACACACAGTCCCACAGAGCAAAGCCCACGAACTCTGGCATTCAAGAGTGATCCTCTGACAGCAACTTGTTCAGATCTTTGCCTGTTTTTGCGTAGCCACAGAGCACAGTCGTGTCTCCAAAAAGGAAGAACCTCTTCTGGACTGGGTCGCAGTATTCATCTCTGTTACATATAACGCTAATCAGAAATTTCACGCGCACAAACTTGTAGCACAAATTGCTTTAGGGTGAAGAAAAGTTTATACATTAATCTTTACTGATTTAAAACAATACTCTGTATAAAAAGCATGATTATCAAACATAATGACGCGTAAGTGAAGGAAATGTGCCCATTTCAAACATGAAATGCGCTTCTGTAAGGTGAACTTTGCCGTTTCAGGAGGCGTGCGAGTGCCGAGCTTCTCCGCTCGGCCCCGACCAGCCTTCCCAGCGTGTGGCTGGGAAAAGCCTGCCTCGGTCTTCTGGGGCACTGACACCGCTGAGCATTTGGGAGTGCTGTGTAAATATAGCCAAGACACGATCCCCTCCACTGGCCATTTCACCAGCCCGTGGGCAGAAGCAGGGCTGTGAGGGGAGGAGGACTTCTGACAGCAGATATCGCCTGGATGTGTCCTGGAAGCTCATTTGCTGAGAGGGAAATTAAGTTTTCAAAGAAAGAAGTGAAAAGGAAAGAGCGAGGAGCTGCTCCTCCCCTCCGCTCTCTCTCACTCAGCCACGCTCTCACATCTTCAGTGCTTTCCTCTGCCTCTCCCTCCACGCTGCAACCCGGTCTGACTGGGAGCCGTAGTCGTGCTTCTGCCTCGCGTTTCTAGCACGACCTCTGAACCAAAAGCAGGACGAGAAAAAATCTGACCAGGCACAAGCGGCCTCCCTGACTGACGAATCTGGAGTTGGGCTACAGGGCGCGTACATCATTTGTTGACAAAAGGTGTCTGCTCTAGGAGTACCTTCCCTTTGATTGACACGTTCCCCCGACCTCTGACCTGCGGCCTGGGAGCTCGTGAACTGGTAAGAAGGACCTTCTTTGAGATCTTTTCAAAAAAAAAAAGCAGGTCACATTGCCTTAAAGCTGACTTATATTCACTTTGCATGC
The DNA here is from genome assembly GCA_026781145.1 of Hippopotamyrus pictus. Taxonomy (NCBI): domain Eukaryota; kingdom Metazoa; phylum Chordata; class Actinopteri; order Osteoglossiformes; family Mormyridae; genus Hippopotamyrus; species Hippopotamyrus pictus. The sequence continues at coordinate 1,801,814 of JAODLC010000043.1, read as the reverse complement.
AACAAGGCCAGACTTGGGCAGACATGGGCACGATTAAGCAGGACTGTAAAAATGCCCAGAACTTGAGCAGTTCAGGATGGTGTGAAAGACCCCCAGATATCCTCTGTGCTAACCGTCAGTCTGATTCACTTAACTGACAAAGATGCCGCCCCTTAAAATGAATAAAACATGTATCATAGCGGGTACGATATGTGCAAGCTTTGAGCTTTTATTTTATTTGAAGTTTTGTAAACGTTTAAATATATTTATGAATTGTGAAACTATCACCAGTGGGAGGTATTTGTAGATATTGTGCAGCTGTTTATTTGAGTCAGGAATGGATTATGAATCATCTAGTGTACAAAGATGCTGGTCGTATCAACTTTATTAAATTATATATTCAAAATAACTGAACTCTCATACGCCACAAAGGCACTTTTTCCTCATTACTTTCACAATCTCAGTCTGGAGGCTAAACCTCCACCCAAAAAGGTAAATGGCAGTAAACTGAGTTACTACTCAATAGAGAGAAAATAAAATATTTCTGACTTACAGTTTGTTTGAGGGTCATTCTAATGAACCTGTATTTTGTGGAGTTTCCCCACAATTTCATCATCACTAAGGAGAAGGAGTTTGTCATGCTTTATAGCCCATGACAGAACATTTTAATGCTGAAAAATTACACCTTCCGGAGAATTTGGCCGGACCAAGCAGATCCCTTCAGTTATCCTACAGGACCTGGAATGAAAAATGGTGCTTTGGAGATAAAACAATATCCATTATACACAAAGTTCAGTAGTGAAAGAATTCCTGGTACATATTCCGTTTGTAGTGTAATGTTAGATGTGATTAATAGGATGTTTTTTAACACTGACGTCACATCAACCGACTTCACAGTACTGTGTCCTCTAAACACTGGTGAAACGCATATTTCAAATATTTACGTTACATTTTCTATTTCAGTAAGTAAAAAGATATCAGGTTAATGTAATGTACTTATAGTATTTCACAGAATACATTGCCATTATCACTGATACCACCACGTGGCCTTGTCCAATAACAGAAGCCCCCAAAATCGTGCTTGTTAGAGGTTAGCTACATTAGCTAACTGTCACACCCTGGAGATTTATTTTTAGTGTGGATCCAAAATTAATTAACGATTATCAAAGCTATTATGTGAAATAATTTTTATTCGTTGTCATGTCAGGTTTTCTCTGTCTTAAATGTAAAAATTAGTTTAAGGATATTTTTTAAATTATTATTTGAAAACAGTTGCAATGTTTATGATGGCTCCAGCTTCCCAGCGACCTGAATGGATGAAGCAGTATAGATAATGGATGGATGGATGTTTCTTTTTTTGCATTCGTGTTTTAAAAGGTTAACTAAACAGTTTTAAAATTATGAAGGTTTTGGCTTTTGGGGTATATACTAACGAACACAAAAATTAAAAGATGTTTATGCATTTGGAGGATCAGTAATCTGTTCTAAAATGTGTGGCTTATCGCTTGTGCTAACATCCGATATAACTGCGTGTATATCAAAGTATGTATACATGTTTATAAAGCGCACCGTAAGCAGAGACAGGATACTGTGAAGCGGCGACTCCGCTCCCATCCCCGAAATCCCACACTGAACATCTGCGTGTTTCTCTGAGTGCCCACCCACCCCGGATATTCTCTCAGGCTGACTTCATCGCCAGGGCTGATGCGATTGCATTATGACAGTGATTCTTTGCCGGCTGCTTCGATATCGAGCTTTAGCCGGTGACCGCATACATCGACACGAAGGGGAATGAAGAAGCTCCGGGCGATAAGGGGAGAGGGAAGCATGACATCAGCCCGCTAATTCAGTGCGCTGGAAATAGCAGCCGGGGCCGTAATGTTTGGCGTCGCGAGCGGACGGTCCCCCTGCTGTCATGGCAACAAAACATGTATCGAGAGGGTGGCTTGCATTTTGTTTGTTTGTTTTCTGACTCATTGGGGAGATAAAAAAATAAAACAGTAATAAATCATTATTCCGGTCTGAGATGAATGTGCTGTGATGCAGCTTCTGGCACAGACGAAAAGAGAAATAGCTTAAGAAAAACATGGCTACAGATCCCCAATGTCACCCTCAGAATATGAATTTGCCTGTAACAAAAACATAAAGGGATGCACCAGTGTAATGCAGTTCCATTTGAACAGGTAATAAAGGGCATTGTGCTTACTGGATAATCAATGACCTAAATCAGCAGAAAGATATTTCTTGTTAATTCTCTAGAAGACTGAACTATAAATTAGACTATAGACAAATTAGACTAATGACTTATCATACTGGTCACCTTGGCGACAGCCAACCTTCAGTGTATATAAAACCGCAGTAAGAGAAAACCTCAGCTTAAGGCAGCATTTTTTTTTACTGTGTACCATTTACTGGGTTAAATATAACAGGCAAACTGACATGAAGGCATCGTACTTCCAGAAAAGGTGTTTTGGGTCATTTGTAGGGACGTACAATGGCTATATAAATTTCGCACATAAAAAGCGTTAAATGCCGATTAAGGCCAGAGTTGCCTCTCCTGCAACCCCCCGCCGTGTGGCCCCCCAGGGCCCCAGAGGCATCCTTGCAGGCATCTAATACGGCCCCAAGTCTATCTCCAATGTCATCCAATGCGTGAACAGGTCTCTCTGATCCCGTCACTGTCATGCTTTTCAGTTCTGCCTCTTTGGACCAATGGGAGGCTGCACAGCTGGTGTTATTGACCCTGCACCTCACCGGGGGGGTTTCCAGAGAAGAAGACAGCAGTAACTCGAGCGAGAGCAGTGGGCCTTGCTCTGCCTCCTAACCCTGGGCAAATCAGCAGTACGGCACGACACTGCCCACGTACTCCTACTACTGTTTCGCACTAGAAAGCAGCATATTTTTATAGGGATTACGTTACTGTGCTTTCTGCCTTTATCTATATTCTGCCAAAACATAAAACACTCCAGGCCGTACATTGAAAATGAGGAAGTGACCGTTGACCTAAGCAAGGCCGAGAGTTTTATAGACACAGTTTGTAAATAATTGAAATGTGAGGCTCTCTCAGCACCAATCCCCTCCTTCTCATTCTCTCTCGCTTTATGGGGGAAGTGACCTCATCCTCATTCCACCCAAAAATCATGCAATACCAGGCTGCATCTGGCTAATGATGTCATCCTTTTGGAAGGACTTTCTCCAGTTCAGGTCTTCTGCGCACCGGCTTGGGGAGATAAATAAATAAGTAAATAAATAATGCAGCATTATCTTGCTGCATTTCTCATTGTTCTCGTCCGCCTTGGCTGACTCCTCCAAGCTCAGTCAACTTGCAGTGCTGGGTTTGAGTCACAGGTGATCTGGAATTCATTCCAGAATTTTGGCTCAATCAAAACGGAATAACGTTGCAAGGAGGAACTCTATCTCCAAATGCCTGCAGCACATTCAGGTTTCCTCAGAAACTGCTGAAGTGTAACCTTTACCCTCCATAAGTCAGAACATCGCCTGCGATTCCCTGGTTCTGGGTCCAGCGCTTAAGTTATTATCAGGACAAATCTACTGTGCATTATTTTATTCAGCATTCATGATTTTTTCTATGGAACTTGATTGGTCAGACTGATCAGACATTTTCTGCAACAATATAACAATACTGATGCCATATTCCTTAAGTGGTTTTATTTTGTTGACGTGCATAGGTTAAGTTCGTTCGCTTTATGCATTACACTGAATATTCTGCGATATTTGAAAAATCAATATGCAATGCTATAAGGCCCAAGCAGATTCAGGAATGTCAGTATGAAGGTTATTACTTGTTGCATTTTGAAGGCGAAAATTTCCTTTTTTCCTGGAAACATCAGCAAGATTATTTTCCTTGCTCATACATCTGCCTTAGATGCTCACACTCGCTCCAGTTTAGGAATTCCATTTTTAACTTTGTGACCCCAGAGTCCCCAGGGGCTAGGTGCCATATAATGGGGTTCAGACGTCGAAGCTATTTGATCAAAGTCTTCTGTTTCTACTTCAGTAATTTTACATTTTCATCAACAGCTGAATACTAGATCCCTGCTGAGTCAACCAGGGGTGAAGGCCCATCTTACTCACAAAACAACACGTCCTTGTCTCTTGTCTCCCGCCTCGCCTCACATGCCCATCTGAATAGCTACCGAAGACACAATGCAGGGACCTTGTGTGATGCAGCCTGATGGCCACCGGCCCCACCGGTGACGAGGGCCCTGTGTGCCAGCCTGCAAAGCTCAGCACGCTGTTTGCTAGGCTAACAACGGGGGGCAGGAAGCCCAGCATCAAAGTAGCTGTGCAGGAGAAGCCCTGACGCTCATCGAAGGCACAGGAATATGTTCCTGAAGCTCGCAATGTGCTACAGTGAACTGGACTTTGTCTAATATTATGGAGGTGGACATTTCAGGTCCAGAGAGTAGAAATCCAGACCAAGATTTTGTTTCAACCAACCAGTTGAGTACTTTGTGACTGTGACTCTTTATGCTCAACTGGTTGGTTGAAACAAAATCTTGGTTTGGATTTTAACTTTCTGGACTTGAAAAGTCCACAGAAAAAAAATACCATTTGCAAATGGAAATGGGACAGAGAGAAAATAATTACATAAAAATAGGGAAGGAAGATCTGATTGCAAAATGAATTTGAGGATTGCAAATTCATTTGTTAATTTGCTAATATTGCTACTATACAGTGCATATGTATAGTATCATAAATTGGTAATTTTACTTAAGAAATATAGATTTTAATGCAAAATTTCACTTTACAGAATCCAGCCAGATGTTGCTTGGTAGCCAGTGCTGACTAATTTTAGCTCAGCCTGATTTCTGGATCGAGCCCCACGTCTCCTGCCAAGTGCAGCCCTGCCCTGAGGTCAGAGAGCTCACTGGACAGGAGCCACGTGCTACACGCAGAGTGATTCTGCCATGACCTTTAACCCTCTACATGAATACACGGCGCCAAATACACACAGTAACATGCCAAACATGCACGTGCCACTGTTATTTTCTTGTTATTGATTCCGCTTTTCTGGAAGGATGGAGCTCGCTCCGAGCAGAGCCTCAGCTCCAAAGCCACTCGTTTCAGCTGAATCCTGCGGCTCCCAGCTCCTGCTGATGGTGTCACATGTGTTTAATCACCTGGTGAAATGAAGTGTGTGGCTGCCCTCAAGTTCAGACAACTGCGGCTCGTCACGGCTTTCCCTTTACCAGAATAGCCCAGAGAAAGTGACATTTCTTCTGTATTCCCGCAGTTTTTTTTGGGAGAGATTGCCAGCAATTGCCGGTGAAATTCCACAGAGTGAAATGTAAATGTGAATCAGGTTGTATTAAGTCAGATTCCATGGTTGTGTCTGGTTCCGAATCCCCTGACAGGTCCGGGCCCCATTCGCTCTGCTTCCATCGCTTCCCTCCTTAACCTTGAAGCCGTCAGGGTGCCCTTTTGACTCTGCCGCCTCTCTCCTGGGGGCACATTTCAGGGATTTTGGCCGGTTGTCGCTACCTTGTTCTCCCTTCATGAACTAGGTGGGCCCTGGGCGAGCTCAGGCTGTAGGCCACAGCAGTGGCTGATAGGCTAGGGGCTGGTCACTGCACACCCCAGTCACATGACAGGGGCACTGTGTCACATGACCTCTGTGATTAGCACAAGCTTCTCCGTGACTCTCACCTTCTTCAGCCCCTGACCGAAAGTGCCTCAGTGGGCCGTTCAAATGGAAGACATATCATTAAAAGATCAAAAGTCAAAAACTCACAGAATCTTTCTCCCATGAGGACTGAATGCCCTGATCCTGACCCTGACTGACTGTGTAGTTATAATCGGCGTAAATAACTGACATTAGCCATTCGTGCAGCTGGGTGCCAGGTGAACCCACTCAGGTTAAGTGCCTGGCTCAGTACAGCGCTGCCAGAGCCAAGAATAAAAATGGCACTTAGAAAATGGTACGAGTGTGATACCTGCATCACGCCTTGAAGAGATGTTAAGTGACGTACGTAAAGCAATATATTTCAATAAGAATAAAATGCAGTGGAACAGGAATACATTTACACAAGGTTAAATGTGTCTTATTTAGATTGAATGGGTGTTATACTTGTGTGATGCCTTTGAACACATAAAATGTAAAAAATATACATAGTCATATATACAATAATACAACTGAATGTATTACTGTGGCAGTTCAAGTTAAGTGAATTATTTAATGTAGGACAGCACGTTCATGAATCAAATCCCAGAAAGGGTTCTGCTGTACTGTACGTCTCTTAAGAAGGGTAAATAATTTGAATTATTCCAGTAAAATATAAATAGACAATGTGGTGCAAATGTAACGTTATCATGGGTATAACTGCAGTGTGCCACTAGGGGCAGCGTGTGGCTCTGTAACGTCACTATTATTAACCATTGGGATAAAAGTGCAGTGTGCAGTGACACACGCTGTGCTTTACTGTCAAAAAGAGGAAAATAGCGACAAGCAGAGCGTGACAGGGGCGTAACTGGCAGGCACTGGGAGCCGTGCTGAAGCTCCCAGTGCGGGTACTGCTGTTGGACCGTTTACAGCCACCACCTGTTGAGCTGCGGAATGACTGAGAAGGGAGAAGCTTGGCCGTGAATGACGAGCGTTCGTGCCGTCGCCGGCTTCCCCTCTGCTGGCTTTGCCTGCAGGCAGCGTCCCTATAAATATCCCAGCTGTTTTCAGCAGCAGACAGGTGGAGCTGCCCTCCTGCGAGACGGGGGCCTTTAGGAATAGGATGTTAGGGTGCTGAGTGGAATTCTTAGCCTTACCGGGACAAAGGCTACTCCATTAGATACTTGTGGCAGTTTTTTTTCCAGGAAGATTTATAGGGCTTTACTGTTTTAACATATTTATACAGCTGTGTAGTTTTTGAAGCATGTTAAGTAAAACAATATGGTCTGGGATTGAAAATGTTTCCGCCTGACACTGACATATGCAACCATGGGCTTTTGGTTAATAAGTGATTTCCTTGGCTAATATACCCCATTTGGTAGGACACACACATACAATGCAAATGAAGCTATCTTGCCATAATAATGATTTCAGTAGCCAGTAATACACTGTGGTCCTAATCTCAAGATTTGCTTGGGTATTTGCTTTCGAACATTCGTGATGTTTTTGTCTGCCTTGTTTGGCCATATTGCTGTTGGCAGAGTCTGCATGAGCAGCTCTCAGTCTCTGTGAAAATCAAAGTGACATTTAAAATTAAGCGTGCCAAGATCCTTAGGCCACAGGAGAGCTTTGCTTCTCCCCTCAAAGCGCTATTAATAACCTCAGAACTAAACTGGTTGCTACCATTTGGCTGCCAACATTTTCTCGGCATACAGTCACACTCCGTCACAAACTGCAGTTCAGGACCTTGAGAACTTTGTACCCGTTAAAATGCTCGCTGCAGCGGTAGGCATCCCGGCGAGCCGTGCGCCCGCTGCCGCGGTAGGCATCCCGGCGGCCCGTGTTTATGCGCGTCGCCATTACTGCTGTCAACTGTTTGTTACATGCTAGGGATCTACCAGTTCCTGTGGTGTATGGTTGACTGTTTTACTATTTATTATTTAATTATATATTCATACTCAATATTAGTCAGCTTTTCAAGATTGTGTTTGAGTACCATGTACCGAGTAATTTGTCTGCCCTGTGTTTGCATATATATTCTGAGATCAATAAAGTCCCTCTAATCTATTTCCATACCAGTTAGCTTGCAAAGCTGCTAGAGATTATATTCGAGTAATGGATTCACGGTTCAGGTGTGCGGTGCAATAAAACAGCAGACCATGTGACCACAGCGAGCAGAACTCTCATCCTCACTGCATGCCATCCAAACGACATCCCTGACTGGTGTCACATTGCTACATGTGACATGCCAGGCAGTGTACACATGTTCAGGGGTGATTCTGAGATTTTTTTTTTAAGGTGGGGGCACAAGATGGGTCAACCTCATCGTGAGCCAATGATATGCTCGGAATCAGTGAGTGACAGGGCATTCTGGATACCGGTCAGCTTTCAGCTGGGAGCTAGTGCCCCTCTGGCCCCGCCCCAGTCCACGCCCCTGATCACTGGATCTTAAAGAACTCTTGGGTTTGACCCTGCAGCTTCCCACTAGTCCAAAACGATGGATCCCGATGAGCCTTTGTAAATGGGCAGGTCTTACAGCCCCGTCAATGAGGGCAGGCCAGGTCTGATTGTGGGGTGGTAATGAGGGCAGGCAAGGTCTAATTGTGGGGTGGTAATGAGGGCAGGCCAGGTCTGATTGAGGGGTGGGAATTAGGGCAGGCCATGTCTGATTGTGGGGTGGGAATGAGG
>JAODLC010000043.1:1761904-1775675 GCA_026781145.1 Hippopotamyrus pictus | reverse complement strand
TGTGACTCATCAGAAGCCAGGTATGATAGAAAACCTACTGGATAGTAGCTCTCCAGGACTGGAGTTGGAGACCCCTGATATAGACTATGGCAGAAATACTTACTGTTATTCTTAATGACAACTAAAGCTGAAAGAAAACATTTTCGTAAAACGAAATAATATGACACGAAAATAAATTTAAAAAACTACAACAAACAAAAATTATAAATATGGCTTCTGGAACTAACTGAAATAAAACTAAGAATGTCAAATACTTTGTTACCATTCCTAATTCACTTTAGCTGGCTCTTTAAACTGGTCTCTCACCATGTTCCTTATAAACCATTAATGACCCCAGAAACTCATTTTGTCCATTTAGAGGACATCAGTACATCGTGTACACTGTGTATCCATGTAGGATTCTCCGAAGATCAGATACAGCAAAGAGCTCTACAAATTTAAGTCTATCCATCACAATAAAATTATTAAAACTTAAACTGAAACTAAAATATACAAAAACTGAACAGAAATATATCTTTGCAATTGACACTAATAAAAACTAATAAAAACACAGTGAAAACTAACTAAAACTAAACTGGATTTCGAAGTGAAAATTGAAAGTAATATGAAAAAAGAAAAACTAAATCAAAAAAGCAAAACTATAGTAACACCGGCACTGCGTGTAAGGTAATAATAGAAATCGTGTTTTTATGCAGTGAGATTTAACCTGACAGCCTGACAGCCGGCAGTGTGTGCAGGTTCTCCAGCTGATTCTGAAGCGCGGCCTGTCTCGGCACTGAGCAGGCGGCTCGATTGGTTCCGTCAGCATAATAATCAATAATTTACCTTCTTGGGGAGGACAGAAACCTGCACACACTGTGTCCCACTGATCCAGTGCTGAGTCCTCATGGTCTATAATACTGAAGATTAGCTGAAAGGCGCTACTGTAACGGGCAGGCATATGTATCTATGTACATTCACTTATAAATGACATAACAGGAATGTGCCCAAGTGCTGGTCATCCGCTAAACATCAGGTCTTCACTGGCTGGAAGTGCTTTGTTTGAAGCACGTCCTTAAATTCTGTCGTGCCTCTGTCTGTCACTCCTCCTCACCTCCTCCCTGACTCCCCCCCCCATTCCCCCCGATCAGCACAGGCAGGACGTGCAGTCACCTCGATCCACATCCACACGCATCCCTGTTTCAAAAGGTATGACCCCCAGCAGAGTGCATGCCGGCTGTCTCCGCAGCGACAAAGCTAGAGTCTCAGGCTGGACCGAAGACGCCGGAGGGGGGCGGGACGGGCTGAGAGCCTCGGGGGGCATTGCCATGGAGACGGCCTTCACTCAGCATGACAGAGTCGCCATTGGCCTGCACGGCAGAGCGGGCTACTTAAAAAAAAGTCCATCCACAGTCCATCCTGCACACAGCAACTGAGCGGCCTGTGAACTTTGTGTAACTTACTGAACCCAATCACCAGAGCCCCTAAGCTGCAAACTGACTTTCAAGCACGAAAATAATCTATAATATGTTTCACGGGTATCTTTGCTGTTTTGTATCATCTGACGTTAATTATATCTTCCAGCATGCCTGTATCTGTGTGAGCGTCTTCTGCCTGTGCCTCTGGCAAGCCTGTGCTGTTATTAACCCTCACCTGTGCTGGGGGTAGGCTCATACTTATATTTACTCGTGCTTTCTGTGTTTGATGTCAACCCCATGACTTCATGTTAGTGATATAAGGATTTCATCATGCAGGCTCCCAGTTAAGTACAATCATTGCGTGTACCAGCCCAGCAAAGAAACTGCAGTCAACATATTCATCAGTACAATGTCACTAGCTCCTCCTAATGATGGGGCAACACTTCTAACAGGGCTTATTTACTAAGAAGAACAATATGGTCTAGAGTGGAACTTCCAGATCTGGATAAAAATCCATTGCATGTATTTTTAATGGCTGAAGTTATAGTAGGATATACTTTTTTGTTAAATGGTTAAATACATATGTAAATAAAAGATTTACAATTAAGAGGCATGAAAGCTTGTTCAATATACCTAACATGGATAGGGCAATTTACTGTGCCTTAATATTTGGTAATTACAAATGATCAGCTGTAAACTGGAACAGCACCCTTACAAATCCATGCTTGCACGCATATGTGCTTGGTTAAAGGCATTTGCTAAATGGCAATTAAATTATAATAAACATATATTTTCATCATATCAAAAAACTGTGAAAAAGTGATATTCCAAGGTTCTTCCTGCCTAATTCTCTCATATTTCAGTATTCAAATGTGGCCATTATTAAGAATTATACAAATTAATTATATTACAAGAGATGTCATCTGAAAACTCCTTTCTCATCTTTTCATTACGAAAATAAAGGAGCAATTTAATGAAAACAATAAGACCGTATATATGTCGGAGTTAAATATAATGCCATTGTTCTGAGTTTTAGGCGAAGTAAAACAGATGAAATGAAACGGCATAGCTTTCACAATGGAGGAATCCAAAAAAAAGTTTAAACCTATCGCATCTGTTATTCTGTCTCAAGTGATTTACAGAGTTTTAAAAAATGTAGTAAAACTGAATATGGAAGAATACTTTTCTGTCAGAGGGTCACATTTGCAAATCATGGAAATACAGTATAAGTTCCCACTGTGATAATATACGGCTACACTGGCCAGTGGAGGCTGTTGCATAATATGCTCTGATACGGTAGCAATCATTTTCTCTCCATGCTTTCAGACTATATAAATACATGTTTCACCATTCCAGCCCGTGCAATTTTCACACAATTCTGCTCTTCATTCCATAGCTCCCAAAAATCATCCTAGCAGCAAATAGAATACTGTTTTAGAAGGAAACATAGGAAGTAACCAAAACAATGAACAACAACAAATGGAAAGTGAGCAATAAACATTAAAACACGCAGTAAATGATTGTGACCTGTGAAATACAAGGCCCTGTTCAGACTTGGTGTCTTGGGTGATTGGATTGCAAATGTACAGCACTAATGAAATCTGAACAAAAGTCTGAAACAAAATCTAAAAACAAGTGATCAGCTACACAACAAGGAGATGCTTGGTAAACAGAGGTGTAAACGGTGACGGCTTTCAGCTGCTACTTGTGATCCGATCCCCCAAGACGCATTTTAAAACCAAGTGTAAACAGGGCCTAAATGTCTACAGTGTCAGCTATACAGCTTCGTCAAATGGCTGCTATTTAACAGAAAAACAACAATGCTGTCAAAAATTGGACGAACATCATGTTCTCATTTATAGTTTTATGTCAGGGTATGATGATAAGGTATGAGCTGAATGCGACGCTGTACTGGATAAGCGGCCATGACGATGAACAGATAAATGCAGGGATCTTTTAATAATATACTAGTGAATATTTTATGAGAAAGAATATTGAAGTTCATTTTTACACAATTATATCAGGTTTTCTGGGGCTCCTAAACGCTAGATTGTCTGAGTAGAATGTGAACGAAGAAACTGGCGTTAATAGAAACAGTGATCCAGGGTAACATTCACAAACTTTTTGTCAACTGCATTAGTGCAGTGTGCAGGGAAAGACATAGGTCACGCGTCTATCCATTCACACTGCATACAATCATATTCATTGATGTTATAGAATATTTTATAACAATGCATTGTACATATTACCATAGCATCTCATCTTTAAATCTGTTTTTATCTTCTAGAAAATATTGTGCACCATGTGAAAGTTCCACCAAGATGAAGCTGTCACCCGTTGCTGCACATCTTCTTTCAGACCAAAAGGCAGTGGATCCAGATCCATGGTCTTCAGGCGAAGCCAGAGAGTCAGCACTCTGACGCCATAGGGGCCGGCGTCTGCTCTCACTGACTCTGGGCTTTCTAGCATGGCGGGGGAGTCTTGGAAATGTACCAAAATCTGGCAGCATGAGAGAGAAGGGAGACATGACGACACGAAGGGCACATTGGCAGCACTGTGCTTAGCTAAACTCAAAGAGAATGGCACAACATCTGTGCTGCTGTCAAATATTCATGTTAATAGAGTTTAGTAGGGAGGAGAACAATCCCAAAGAAAAGTGTAACATGCACTGAATAAAACAATACTCTCTTTACAAAAAAAAAAACTGCCAGCTACATTTGAAATACATATATAAGGGTTTTACTATAAATATCATAACTTTTGTGAAAGACCAGTGAACCGTGGTACTGCCAAATATTTGTTTTGTGCCTGAAAATTGTAATTCAGTTGGTAGAATGTGTATCACTTGCCAGTATCAGCGTTACGTTATTTCTCACTGTAGGTTTTGTGCAGGTTATAGCGTAGGTCATTTAAAATGTGTCTCACATCCAGGCAGGTGAACATCAAGCCTAACAGCCACATTTCCTGATTTGTTTTAGCTTGGTTATAGTCCCGTTAAAAATCTGTGGTTTTGACTGGGATATTTATACAAAGATATGTTTTCTGATATTGCCAATTTTAAAGGATTTCAAAACCAATCAATTGAATTTGTAGTAATGTATAAAATGTATAAACTATTCGTTCCTTATATTTCTTGGTTGCAGTAACAAATATAAAGTATTTTACTGAATTTTCCTGTTGCGGCTCTTTATTTTAATGATGATGATGGATAATATGGAAATATTTTTTATAATTTTGTCACTGCTATTGCTAACAGTTGGAGTAACAGGCAAATTTCCGCCTTCACGTCGCCCCGGCGTCTTGACGTCATTACGCACGTCACGTTTGTCGGCTTGCAGGATAGCTAAGCTAAGTTTAGCCGTTCATTAGGTGAGTATGGCGTTAGCAAGCTGGGACCTGGAATTTAGTTCTATTTTTGTTAACGAGCTGGCGCTTTAAAAAACAATTTATCAAAACAAAGTGAACGATATAACCTGTAATCCTACCTACTGCGCAGTATAGCGGGGTCGCCGTGGTGCCGGGCACTTCTGTGACAGTTTAAGGTTGTTTTGTGAAAGTTAGCCGTTTAGCTAAAGCGCAAGTCGAGCAGCTGTGCTGTGGTTGTAGCCATGATGGCGTCTAGCTACTCCGCGAAAGAGGAAGACGGGCACCATTCCGGAGCCCCGGGACCTGGCGGCGGCGTTAACGCTAAAAGTAGGAAGCCAGACAACACGGCGTTCAAGCAGCAGCGGCTGCCTGCCTGGCAGCCGATCCTGACCGCGGGGACGGTGCTGCCTGCGTTCTTCATCATCGGGCTTCTCTTCATCCCCATCGGCATTGGCCTCTATGTAACGTCAAACAACATCAAGGAGTACGAGGTTGGTAACCCGCACTCCTTCCACTTCCTGCTCCGTCTTTTTGTAGTATTTCATTTATATGACTGATACTTGGTTATATAAAGATGTTTAGTTCCGTAGATTAAAATGAATCATCACCTGTTGATTGCTCAAGGGATATATGCAATGCTAATTGTCTATGTTTACTTATATTATCTTGTTGTATTTATGGCTACTTGTCGTTGGTTCTATTTACGTTATTTGTGGTACTGGACACGGACATTTTGTCTTGTCTTATTTTAATGTGGTCTGGAGTGATGTCTTATTGTTGACTGGGTTTAATTTCAGGAAACTGGGCTTCTCTCCCGAGGCAAAAACATTCCTGCTATTCTTAATTCCTGTGTTCACAGGGCGGTGAATGCACGTCATGCCGTGTGACTGCTTTTCTATTCAAATGACAAATTTGTTAAGATATTTGTATTTCCCCTTAGATCTTCGGAGGCTGCTTAAAAACATTAGCAGTGCCCTTGGCTGTAGGCCGTAATGTTTCTGAAACCTCTCCCTCTGTTTAACCCGTTTACAGATTGATTATACCGGTGTTGACATGTCAAGTCCATGTTTCAACTGCTCTCAGAACTACAGCTGGAACTCTACAAAACCCTGCACGTGCTCAGTGGCCTTCTCTCTGGATCAGCCCTTTGAGGTAAACTCACAGCAGGGAGACGGTTCCGCTGATATCTTGAATTATCTTTTTTTTTATTTTATTTTAACAAGTATTGTTTTAATTGGGGCAACAACAAATGAACCAATTAACAGAATAATCCTGAGTTGTCAGGTGTACATTTCTACAAGGGAAAACTAAAAAAAAACAAAAAACAAAAAACTTACACAGCTATGGAATATGTGTTTGTAATAAAGAACAGTGTGACATTGCTGTTTTGAAATTCTCCATTTCCTGTCAGTTTTGGGGTCTCAGATGACCCCCCCACCACCAGTGTAACATGCGGAACGTCCACCTTGCCTATTGATAGACTCCAAGGAGCCAGAATATAGAAGCAAATTATACTGAGCCCTGATGAGTTGTACGTCTGAAAGTAGATTGCTAAGGCAGCTGTTTATGTAAATGGTGTGGGGTGTTATAGCACAGGTTGGGATTAGATTAGAGATTCTTTTGTTTCTACTAAATGTGTGCTGTTAATTTTGTCTGTCCTTAAAATGCTCCCCCAACTCTGAATAGCTTCTGTTCCATCGTAGTGTTTTCCTTGAATTTGGTAACTTAAAATTTAAATGTGTATATTTTATATTTCTTTACATCAGTGTTTCTTGCTTACCCTGTTGACCCGAATATAGAGTTTTAAGAGTTTTTTTTTTTTTTTTACCCCCCAAACAAAATACGTCGAAAACGGTAGTGTCATCTTGTATTCGGGGTCTAGACACAAAAGGGAATAGATGATGCCAGATCTATTACTTTGTAACGAGTGTTTTGACTTTAATATAGATTTACCGTAAGATGTCTTGCGTAAGCGTGGGGGACAAAAAGCGTGAGAGCTGGCAGCCCTGGTAACACGTGTGTTTAGCGTGTATCTCTGAGTGTCCTGTAAATCGTTGCCTGTCTGTGCCGCTGCTAGTATTAAACTGATAGTGGCAGTAAATAAAGATAGTAACCTTCATTTTAAATGAGCTGTCATATCACTTATAAATATGCAAGTATAAATACATCTTTTACCCTCTTCATGTGGGTCTGCTGAATCGGAAACATTCTGCGCCTTCAAGGGTTGTGGACTCTAAGTTAAATGATCTACTTCAGCCCAAATAATACATTTGTTTTTTGGGACATCTGCTGTTTAATACACTTGTTGTAATCCGATTGCCTGTGACTGCTTTTTAAGCTGTGGTTCCTGGTTAATTTATTATATTATCTTGTCAGATAAAATGTTTTAATAAAGGTAAGATTTCATATTGCAAAAACCATTTTTCTAAAAATACTTGCCAAAAAATGTGTGTGTGTGTATATGTGGAGGGGGGGGTTTATCTTATATTCGGGCCGATACGTTGTTTATGCTTTGAAAACGGATGCTCAGTGTGCCGGCTTGTTGTCTCTCTCTCCCCAGAGCAATGTCTTCATGTACTACGGACTTTCCAACTACTATCAGAACCACCGCCGCTACGTGAAGTCGAGGGATGACAGCCAGCTGAATGGCAACTTGAATTCCCTGAAGGTGTGTGACGGGCGCTGGAGTCCGATAGCCAAGACGGCCGCCACTCTCTGAATATCACTTTGATCCAGGATGTGGGCCTGTTTTACTTTTAAACTGCGTCTACAAAACTTCTCAAAATCTTGCCAGATGTGCTTCATGTTTTGGAAGATATTTTTTGCAGCCTGTAAAGTTTTGTAGCAAAATGTGTTATTTGTCCCCGGTACTCATATTTGTCGACTTTAATTTTTACAGGATCCTAGCAAGGAATGTGAACCGTATCGCACGAGCGAGGGCCTGCCGATAGCGCCCTGCGGGGCCATTGCCAACAGCCTGTTTAATGGTCAGATATGTTTATATATAACATTCGACGTTAAATAGGATCACCGGTGCTATCAGTGTATCCTGTGTTCCGGAGCTGATACAGAACTTCTTTCCCCTAATGTTGCAGACACTTTGGTGTTATATTACAATGATCCCAATGGAACGAAGACCCCGATTCCATTGGTTAAGACAGGCATCGCTTGGTGGACAGACAAGCATGTGAAATTCAGGAACCCGACGGGAGACGGCTCCAATCTCTCTGCTGTTTTTCAAGGTCCTACTTTTCCTACTCCGTCAAACAGACGCGAGGGCGAGTTAACGTCCTTGTGATTTCCATCGCTTTGATTCTTGCCGTTGTGGCTTGACCTTGAGCTTTCCTTGCAGGTACCACAAAGCCTGTCAACTGGCAGAAGTACGTCTATCAGCTGGACACTGACCCCGATAACAACGGCTTCATCAACGAGGATCTGATTGTGTGGATGCGAACGGCAGCTCTGCCCACCTTCCGCAAGCTGTACCGCATCATTGAGAAGCAGGGGGACGCCACCCCTGCTCTGCCTCGGGGAAATTACACCCTAGTGGTCACGTACAGTATCCTTTAAGTGAGAAGCAAAAGTCTCTTCAATAGGAGAGAAATAATAGGTTCTGTTTTGCAGTGTCTTAAAGCACTGCAGGGCAATGTATAAAGGGCTATTTATATCAGCGTATTTCACGGCACTTGATTGCTAAGTGCCAGCAGCAAAAGTTTGCCACTGGGTTTTTAACAATCTGTTTAATAAACAGTATCAGGAAGAAAAGTAAAAAGGCTTTAGTAGAAAGTGAATATAGCAACATTAGCTGTTGGTATTTTTAGTTCATAGGTCAGCAATTGCTCTGTGAATACGTTGCCCTTCGGTAACCTGGTGTTGAGGGAGAGGGCCGATTAGGTGATATGGCAAATTAGATATTTACCATTTGTAGGTTGTTGCATGGTTTTGTCTAAAGTTGTTGAATGTAGATTTCTAGATTTGGGAAAAATTTCAAACTCCCTGAAATCTCGTTTCATGCAATTCTGTCGTTCTCCTGAGCGTCGCCATCGTCAGATTACCCCGTACGTAGCTTCGAGGGCCGCAAGCGTATGATCTTGAGCACAATTTCCTGGATGGGGGGCAAGAATCCCTTCCTGGGCATCGCCTACATCACCGTGGGCTCGGTCTGCTTCTTCCTGGGTGTGGTGCTTCTCATCATTCACCACAAGTATGGCAGCCGCAGCAACAGCGCTGACATCGCCAGCTAAGCTGGCAGGGCAGCGCAGCACGAAGACCGCATGGATCCTCTCCGTAATGCTCTTGTCTGGGTCAATGGAATGTCTTTCCTGTAGAATTGAATCTGCCTGAGAAAAGGCAGACATTGCACAAATGGACCTCACATTTTAGTCTCAGCAAACTGAGCATCTGCTATTATTTATTATAGAATGAAAAAATAGCCATTTATTTGATATGTATCTTGATTCATTTGCATCTCGGTAAGTTTTATTTGTGACTTTTTTTCGTCGCCCTGAGGTGTGAATTGCCAATTCGGTGACTTGTTCAGCAGTTCCTTCATTAGCTATGGACAATGGCAGATCATCTGATGACTTATGCTGTCAAACTAGAGTCCCGCTTCTTA
The DNA here is from genome assembly GCA_026781145.1 of Hippopotamyrus pictus. Classification (NCBI taxonomy): domain Eukaryota; kingdom Metazoa; phylum Chordata; class Actinopteri; order Osteoglossiformes; family Mormyridae; genus Hippopotamyrus; species Hippopotamyrus pictus. Next base: position 1,766,297 of record JAODLC010000043.1, on the reverse strand, counting down.
CTTTGCATGTGTTTTTCTGGATGAATGTGTCCGATTTTCATTTACTAACCGCTTGGGATGGTTCATGTGGGTTTGTCTTTATTCCACTGTGTGACTGTGTAGTAAGGTGTAAAAAAAAAAAAAGAAATTTCCTTTTTTGTGATGAAGAAAAGTCATGTCGAAGTTATTCAGTACATAATACTAGATCTTAAAGCTAATGTATTTTATTACTGATGTGTGTTATTTAACTCAAACAAGCAAGAGTAAGTTCTGTTGATTCTGGAGATACAAGTACAGTTTATATAAGAGGATTTTTCGTTTGTTTACCCAAATGGACCAAAACATTTAAAATTCTGTAGCCTTATTAGTTGCTTTGGAGGAATACTTACAAAATATGGTTTTATTTTTTTCTCTTACATTTTTAAGAGAAATATTCATTTAAAAAAAATCATATTTTGCACTTTAAATTCATTTATAAGCTTATTTTTTGATATCTTGTGTGATTGAATATGTTTCAAAACCAAATTAATTTTTATCAAATAAAATGACTCATCACGTATCTACTTTTTGTCATTTTGAGTTTTGTAAAATTTAAAATGAATTTTGGATGCAAAAATGACATACAAATTGACATACTAATGTTTCTGGATTGTTCAGCATTTGTAGGAATACATCTCACATTTATTTGCAAATACCCTTAAGTGTCAGAAAATCAGCATCATAGATAGCTGCGAGGACTTGGGGCCCAGATTTTGACCGTTTTTCTAACAAGACAGGTGACGTACTTTTGACATAAATAATCCAGACCCACCTTGGCGTGATATTGATAAAAGTTTCAGAATTTCAGAATTTGTGGACAAATAAAATGCTATACTTGTTTCATAAATTATTTTAATATCAATACTACTTTGATGGCCATTACATGGAGCCCTTAACGTGTTTTTAATTAATAAATCAAAATCTTTCCCAACACAGTCAGACAGGAATAATCAGCCTGGGACAGTTGTTGAGTAATGTCCTGTTCATGACTTTAAAACTCATCTAAAGAGAATATGACTTATTGCAATCGATGACCACCTGATTATCTTCGTGCCGTATGGCTCTTCCCACGTACCTAAGCAGTTTGTCTGGGGGCCGCGGGCAGACCCGCAGTTAGTTTTGTGATCGAGAACCATTTATACATTCCGTTCATCCTATTCTTAACTTAAGCACTTGGCTGTGCGGACACTTTCTGACCTTTAAAGCTGATTCATGCGGAGCCCCTAAGAGGTCAGTGTGAGAGATTATTTTTTTAAGTAGTTTTGCGATCCCACTACACTTGCCTACTTGCCGCAACCTGACAGCATGGATAAACCTAAATAATTCATACATGCCACGTAAAGTGTGCTTTAAGCATTAAACTATGGGAGACAATCTACACCATGTAACTTTAATATTATGTGTTTTTATACGCATTCATTAATAATTGCACTGTGCATTCGCTGGCACTGACTTTAAGCAAGACAGCTGGATGATTGAACGTGAAGCGCACACACAAACACTTAAATATATAACAAATACCGAAAGATACTACAGACTTCCGTAGCTAACTTTACCGCGGTATTGGAGTTAAGGTTTAATATTTCAGTATAGATCCGCATATATCCCCACATACATCATCAAGCCAGATGGGCGAATTTTAATTAACATTTCAATGTTTGTGCAGGGGCGGCATGGTGGTGCAGTGGTTAGCACTATTGCCTCACACCTCTGGGACCCGGGTTCGAGTCTCCGCCTGGGTCACACGTGTGTGGAGTTTGCATGTTCTCCCTGTGTCGTCGTGGGGTTTCCCCCCACAGTCCGAAGACATGCTGAGGCTGATTGGAGTTCCTAAATTGCCCATAGGTATGCATGTGTGAGTGTGCTCTGCGATGGGTTGGCCCCCTGTCCAGGGTTGTGCTCATTGCTTCCGCGACCCAGTAGGATAAGCGGGTTGGATAATGGATGGATGGATGGATGGATGTTTGTGCACTTCGTCTTCAGCAGCTTCTCACGTAAACTCACTGGCGGGAAATGGACGCAGTGCAGTCATTAATGAATACGTATAAAACACAATAAACCAATGAAAGTTACATGGTGTGCATTGTCCCCTGTGGATTAATGTTTATAGTACATGAATGATTTCTTATTAGTGTCTAACTATAAAGAAATAGATAACCTCTAAACTCGAATGGGTTTGAAGTTCCCCTCCTAGACAGCAGGTGGCAGAGGTCTTCTGCACGCAACAATACAATCACCACAGAAGAAGATACACCCCGACATCTCTAACTTGAAAGTTGCAGTGCCCTTGTGTTTCACCTACGAAGCGCTACCCCGGTCAGGATGTTCAGACATATTCAGGTAATTAACTTTTTTTTTTCTTACTTAAATACTGCTGAATATTCATTCGTAAGCCATTAAAAATTAGATTAAAGGGACTTACTAGTCATATATGATACCTAATATGACTATGTCGGCGAGTTAACTGCCATGGCGGTCACTGTCAGAACCAGGCCGATCATTTGCGGTCTGATTTCGTAATATTTGACTCGGTTGTAAGGTACTTAAAGGTTAAAAAGTGAGCTAAAATTGAATTCCTTACATTGATAAAACGCAGTGGGGCAAATTGGGGAATTATATTTTAGCGCGACTGTCTTAGTGTTGCTTTCTGATTACGAAGGGAATTAGCTACGCTAGCTACGACCTACCTTTTGACTTGAATGTCTTGAAAAGAGACCTTAACTCTCAACATTTAGAGTCAACAAACGTTAACTCTAAATGCTGTGACTGTATAGACAGTTACATGTGCTTAGAAACGAACTTCCTATATTGCACCCACGAATATTCAATAGACGAACTTGTGCTGGGAAAGAAAATGAAAGTGCAAATGCAAATTATTCTCGAAGAACTTTAAAAATTTAAACGTACTATTACGTTGCCGTCTATAGTCTTGTCACAGTTTTTGTGGTGTAGTATCGGCATTATGGCGTTCTCATAAAGTAATAGATTGTGAGGGTCGGCGTCAAGTTAGAAGCGATTTTAATGGGTTGTTAGGATATATACATTGTCAGTCAGTGTTATCACCGTTGTATTTTCGAGCAGAGAAACCTGAAAACAGTGTGATTAGCTGCTACAGGCCTAGTATGTGTTTGTGGGAGAAACTGATCACTGATGATTTGTCTTCCGGCCTCATTCTCCACCCAGGCAATCCGGCAAATCTCTCGCCGGGCAATCAGCAGCAGTGCCCGGAGGCAGGTGAACAAGGTGCCTGAGAAGCAGAAAGTTTTCCAGGTGAGTGGGGTGTAGCACGGGACATGGGCGACACGGGGGACTTGGGCCTGCGCTTCTCCAGGCTACCCAGTCGGCAGGACTTTGGAGATCCTTCTGGAATATCGTTCCTGTGGACCGCCACTGAGGTGGTAACTGCATCTGCAACCGGGTGATCCTCTGAAGCACCCTGAATGCACATGCTGACCAGATCTGTGAGAAGTTTCAGAACTGGTCTCTCATCGACTGGCTGGGGGGTAAAATTCAACAAATTTGCTGTGATGAATAACACGAGATAAAGGTTTATAAGTGTGGTCTGTTTTCTCATGAAAACCTCTCTTCCTTTTTATAGGCGGACAGATAAGTATGTCTTCCGTTGAGCTTAATGGGTGTAGCTTGGGCTGAAACTATGAAAACTAATTGCTGTGCATGGAGCACGAGAAACAAAATGCTCACTGCTGAGTAGCTGTGGGCTCGAGGGCTTTGCTAATTCTACAATAACAAAATCATTACTATTTCCTACCTGGTAGTGTCAGTTCTTTTCAGGTACCTTTTCTTCCAGTGATATTGCAGGCTGTCTCTTGTACGTTGTAACATGCGATTGCGCAGTTTTCCTAAAAAGGTCAGAATGGGCACAAAACAGTGTGTTTTCTTTAGGTTGAGTTTTTGGTCCTTACTATGCTGAATCCAAATATACTAGATGCATGAATGGATCAAGGACCTCTAGCAGTCCCTGACTTACCCTGGTTTAAAGGAATTAAAACGGGGTATATATGAGATATTGTCTAACGTTACCATGGCTACTCAGGTGTTAGGGTTAATGTATCCACCCTTCCCATCCACCGTTTGGTGCTTTTTGCTTTGTAGCAAACGCAGGTGTGTGGCAACTGAAATGAGCATGTAGACCAAGCAGACGCCCTTTAAAATAACCAGTCTGTACTGTATGCAGCATTAATGCCTAAATCCTGCTGTTTCCTTTGAGGAATATTCTTTAATGCATACAGTGGACAACGTGCATGTGTGCAGACAGGCAGGCAGACGCCGCAGGGTGCGTGCAGACAGGCAGGCAGACGCCGCAGGGTGCGTGCAGACAGGCAGGCAGACGCCGCAGGGTGCGTGCAGACAGGCA
>JAODLC010000043.1:1739635-1759938 GCA_026781145.1 Hippopotamyrus pictus | reverse complement strand
CCGAATGAGGCACATTACCTGCACTGTCAGGGAGTCCCGAATGAGGCACATTACCTGCACTGTGAGGGAGCGTCAGTCACGGCGCTACGGCCATGTGGCGCGTTTCCTGACGGTGATCCGGCTCTCGGGACCAGGCCGAGGGGACGCCCACGTAACACCCGGCTGTGGCAGAGGGACGGCCATCTCCGGAGGCTGGGACTGGACCATGTGTCTGCCTGGGGGGGGGGGGGTTGCCAGCTGGGATTCCAAAGTGTTTCATCATGGGGTGGGTGTGGCAACGCGCAGCATCAGTGCATGCTCTCCAACTTGACCTGACCAGAATTGGCTGTTTTATAGCTACGTCAGATACACGCCGTCTCTTGTGCTGATTGTTCTTTGAGGTGTGACAGGTGGCTCGGTGGGTTGGTTAGCAGCTAGCAGTTAGCAGCACCTACCTGTATTACACACTGTCCCCTGTATTACACCCTGTCTTACACACTGTCCCCTGTATTACACCCTGTATTACACACTGTTCCCTGTATTACACCCTGTATTACACACTGTCCCCTGTATTACACACTGTCCCCTGTATTACACCCTGTCTTACACACTGTCCCCTGTATTACACCCTGTTCCCTGTATTACACACTGTCCCTCTGTATTACACCCTGGATTGCCATCTTTATGTTGCTTCTGCCACAAATGGAGAATCCTCAGTGCCAGGATGCGGTTGATGGTGGACTTCTTAGGCGTAAAACCAGACTGCTCTTGTGGCTGGTAGGCGACCTCCTTCCATTTCCTTAAGGTCCAGTTGTGATGCTCCTGTGCCTCGTTGTAGGAGCTTTGTGGACAGCTGGGCACTCTGACTGGCCTTTGGCTGCATTGCCTCATATCCAGCGGGGTGCGATGCCCTCACTTCAGTACTTACTCTGACAATTAAGGGATCTCTTATCAGCATATATTATTTTGTCCTTAGAGGTAAGGGGCGCACATTGATTACAGCGCGTTGCCGCACCCAGCGCACAACAAACCATCTCAGGGATGAGATCCTGAGTGTAGCCATGCAGCGGGTGATTCCTCAACACCACACTAATCCAAATGGACCAGTGTGAGTTTTTTCCAGTGTTTGGAGTGTCAATCCTGCTGCCAACCCCCAAATTTTCCCTGCAAGTTGGAGGAGCTCCTGGATGTAGATTAATCATACCCAGGATGATTCTTAGATAATTTATAAAATGTAGTGCCCTTTTCTGGATTTCAGTGAAAGATGCATGTTTTCCTTACTGAATTCTATATCTTGGCTGAGTATTGCTACCACAAATATTGCAGCGTCATTCATTTGGATAAGAATTGAATTGAAGAATTGAAGGCTGAATATGAGCTTACCACATTTACTAAGGCATCAGCCATCCTGTCACGTGTTCCTTTACCCGCCAGATTCATACACCAGCGTTCACTCACTGTGCCAAGCAATTCATTAACTACACCTCCAAGAGAGATTTGACGTTAGGAAGAGTTTTTGTTTTGACTTTACGTTCTCTCTAAGTCTGTAAAACCTTCATCACCACAGGCTATACCAGCGTGGTTTCTGCAGTACTAAAGTAATATTCTTGAGTGAAATCCTAATTATTTGCTACCAGCAAATGTTCATAAATCACGCAAGTTTCATATAAATTAAACAGAATTAAACCTTGTATCATGATTGCATGGTTATATTTCTATTTCATCACTAGAGGGCGTTATTTGCAAAGAAATGTATTTGGTGTCACTCATTCGTAACCGACGCACCAAGCAAACCCTTTCCGAGAGAAAATATTCCATACATGTTCATTATATACATGCATCATTATCATCGGTGTTATTATTGCCGGTGTTCAACATTTTGTAGTTAATGTGTTTTACAGTCATAATTACGCCTAGTCCTATAAAAATGTACATTTTCATGAATATTTAAAGATGCGCCTATGTGTTTGTGAAAAAGCCAGTAATACTTATTAAAGTAATAATATTCCTTGTTGACATTACTCTTACAAATAAAATGTGTGAAATCAATGTATTTCCGACTTACGTATTGCGTTTAGTCAGTCAAAGCCAAATAAAATACAAATGTGGTTTTGAATTAACGTGATGTGCTAAGAGTCTCTTAAGCTGTGTTCCAGAAAGAGATGTTATTCTGTTTTTCCATTGTTTCATATACAGAAATAGATTTTATTGCCAGGGAAACACGTCTCATGGTTTCCAATCGCAGATGCTATAGCTTCAATATGCGCAAGCTCCGGTGGCAGATTCACTTTTTGGTGATCATCATTCCCAAGGAATGCAGAGAATTATGCAAAAGTTTCCAGAAGCACATCCCCGCTTCTGGAGATGTTGCGCATTAAGCTGTGGCACCGTTCCACCTTTGCTGAGTGTCGTAAGAGCCTACGATAGTAAAACGAGAGTTGGGAACAGCCCCCTATTAAGTAGCAGATTCTGTGCAGAGAATCTCCCCACTTGGAAACAGGCTTCCTACACGGACATCTGCTGCCGGGGCTTTAAGTCATCGTCCACCCGAAGTCTTCAACCTCCACCCTGAAGCGCATCTATCAGGTTTCCGCAGGAGCAACGCTGAAGAAGCTTGGTTTTAAAAAACATAATCGATCCATCTAACTAAACTTCCACAGGTTAGCGCCGTTTTCAATTAAATGTCTCCCAAATTTATATTGTGGAAATATACTCAGAACAATGTTATTGATTATAAACTACTACTGGAGCCAGAGTGTTATCTTACTCTGTTTCACTGGATTATGTAATCCGGTTATAATGTAAAGACAGATTATTCAGTTAACAAAACAGAATTGATTATAATGTAATGGTTTATTATGGCATTATGAAACGTTATTCATGAAATATTACTGTATTGTTTATTCATTGATGCTTAAGTTTCAGTCAGATTCTAACAGCAGCTGTAGCCTATATTCAAATTTATTTTCACTAATCCGCAGTGGATTACTATTTAGGCTTTGCTGATGAATTCCGTTTTATTTTCATGTAAATTAAAATAGACATAATTCAAATAGACAAAATAGAAGATTTTTCGATGTAGTATTGCTACTAGATTGCCCGAGTTCCTGCAAATTATTTTCTGATTACAGGCTAAATTAGGCTATTTCAGTGCTCTTAGAGGGAGTGGTGATTCTCTGCTTTTGTCTGGACCAAGTGTTTAAAAGCATTTAACTGTAATTGTTTTTGGGCTAAAACTCATCTTAAGATTTAAGCTGTTTTCCTGTTTTTTTCCCCTCCCGGTTTCATTCGCTTTATTATTTAATTTTTTTTTATCTCTTTGCAAACACCTTTACCGCGGAATGTCGTTATCAGGTTGTGTTAATCGGACGCGCTCTTTATCCCGCACCCGCCCTTTTTATACTAATGATAAACAGAAAAGTAGAGGTGCGTTTGATTAAGATGAGCATCATTGAATGATTTATTATTTTTAGTTAACAATACAACAACATTTAAGGAGTGATTCGGAGCTGAGCTTGCCTATTACTGATTATCCGTTTTCCGATTGACAAAACAAATTTCTTTCGCTGTGGCTACATAGGCCTACACATGGTATTTAATGCGTACACACTGCATGCTTAAAGCGTGTGGTTTTTGGCTCCCACATTCCGTATCCTTATTTTTCATGCGCCGTATGTAACTTGCGCCTCTTCTCCTAGATCCATTCATGCGCTGCTGAAACAGGACTAAACCCCGAAGATGAGGCAGGCTCTGGCCGCTGCCGCGCTCCTCGCATTCATATTACCCTCCGTGGAGGCACAAGGTAACGCCAGCCACCTCTCCTTCACCTTGCCTGCTGCTTATCTAAGTGCAGCGCGGTGATTTTGATTTAATGACTTCGGCTCACGAACGACGCTGGTGTAATTCGCATGTTCTTATAGAGACATGCCTCACATATCATACTACTTATAATTAAACAATTTTTCTAATGGTATGTACGGTACTTTATCCTAAAGAATGAAATTATTTACGTTGAAATGTTTCTGAAATATTTCTTCTAACTGAAGTTATGCATTGCTTTAATGGTTTTTGGACCGACGAGCTGTTCTGGGTTATAGCGACGCCTACTGGTGCAGTACCGCTACAGTCTGTAATCCAAACCGACGTAGCAGATGTACGGACGAGTAACGCAGAAGAGTTTAGTTTATCAAAGCTGATATTCCCACTAGTTCCTCATGGAAAAAGTTGGACATGAAAAAGAGAAGAATGATCACTGGATATGCACTGTAGAAAGCATGAATTCTGATTTCCCTATCATGAAATACAAAGGTGGACATTAACAATGGTGAAGTCGAAATAGGTCACTCCGTTAAAACCGCGATTTTGATTTCGACATTTCACGAAGTTAAGATTAACGAAACTAAACAGTTCCCTACACTGTCCATACGTGTTACCTTCAGTAATGAGCAGATATTATTCTGTGGATGACGTCACCGTAGCAGTACCGCAAACCACAGCTGTCACGTGTCCTTTGTATCAATATGTCATCTTTGCTGATTTGGATCAGATGAAAAATAAACTCCATCAACCATCTGAATCAATGCCATTTCCCCATTGTGAAGAAAATAATTTCATAGTTACGGTCAAGTTAGGTCTAAAATAAATTTGAGTGCACTTGCAAAATTAAATTGGTTAATTGATTAAATACATATGCATCAAAAATCAGGCAATTTTCCTTTGAACACAAGACATAAAAATCAAACCTCAATGGTCATAAATGGTTCACTGATAATAGGTGACTAAAGATTGCTCTTTATTATGCCATGCATAGCAATGGAAAGTTTTTAAAAGTAGGGTTATTTTTTGTCTCTATCTATTTACAAAATGGAAAGTCTTTGGGCCACTAGACCGAGTTTTATGCTGATGTAGCCACTCTTAGAGACACAGGCGTGAAATTGCTGAAATCATCACGTACTCTTCAGTCTTTGGATATTTGGTAATTGACAGTGTAGCTTTTATTACCTCTGTACACTTCTGTTGGCTAATGCCTATCCTGAGAACCTGGGGTCAAAGGTCATGATATTTCATCACATGACACTTTTCACCATGCTGTCTTCTCATCATAACTGTCATATCACTGATACTGAATATCCCGTGGGTCTATATGATAAATAATAAGAAGATATCCAGATTCATTTCTCTGCTCTGAAAACCATCATAGAGCTACCATGTGCTGAACAAACCTGAAGACCCCCCCCCCCCTCAGGCCTTATGAGGTTAGGTATGTTAGGACAAGCAGGTACCGAAGATGGATGGGTGGATGGATGGATGAATGGATTTAAAACAAATCCAGGAATATTGTATTAAATAGATGACAACAGAGTTTTTGGTTGTACTAATTATCATATAAAATTATCTATTGTTAGATTAAATAATTTGAAAAACCTGAAAATTCACCTTTATACTTAGTCATTATTATTAATAATAATAATAATAATAATAATAATAATAAACAATGGTAAGGTGGTATTGGGTGTGTGTGCTTTGTGTGTGTGTCTGTGTGTGTGCGCCTGTCTGTCTCTCTTTGTGTGTGTGTGTTTGTCTGTGCGTGTGTCTGTGTGTGTTTGTGTGCCTGTGTGTGTGTGTGTGTAAAAACCATGTGCTGTATAAAGCACGAAGACCCCCCCCCCGCAGTGCTTATGTCATTGGGGTCAGGAATGTCCCACTCGGAGGCGAGGAGGGAGTGGGTCTCCCACTGCTGCCCTTGAATGGATCTCCCAGGTTGGTGGTGCCCATTTCTGTGTCACTGTGTCGCTCTGGCTTTTGCTGGGGTCCAGCTGTCGTGTGCACTGCGCACTGGATTTGATCCAAGCCATGGCTTCCAAATCGACATTTTACAATGATATTCTTTGCTCCCAAATGTCCTGCACTCTGTAAGCTGACACACATGTCCGGCACAGGAGCGCCTCTTACATGCAGCAGCCACCACATGGAGCTAAACCGTTCTAGCACAGGTAACCATAAGTCATTACAGGACACCGAGAAAGCTGAAGGACTCTTATCATGTAAACTGAATAGACACAGTACTTCCTTAATAGACTAGAACTTAATATCTGATGGTAATAGCTGATTATATCTTATTCCAACTTAGTTACATAATAATGTATTAAGCATCCATTTTTATGTTGCAGAGAAAATTTTAACAGTGCATGAAGGCTTTAAGTGAATCTCAATACCAATAACACTAATATCGTACTTCTGGTCTTGGCCAGGCCGGTCTTGGGGCGTAATGAATCATGGCATTAGTCTCGTTCGGCGAGGATGCAGTGGATGCGGGTCCTTGACATGTGGGGCAGAGCAAGACCAACATCCGGGGCATTTTACTGTCCTCTCTACTTGTGTTCTTTGTATTGGACCTGGTCTTTGGCGGTGGAAAACAATTTAAAACGGGTTCACGAGAACACAAGTATGGTCAAGTACCCATTGAGATTCACCTAATACTTATCTTTCCTGAACTTTTCATTTAATACATTTTGAACAGTAACTGTATTGAAAATGTAGAAAAATAGCATTAAATACTTAAATGTTAGAGTTATAATCATCTAAGGTTGGGAGCATACCGAACATTAGGATTCATATAGAAGAATATCATTTTAAAATGATATGCATTTATAATTTGTTTGTCTGATCCCTCTTGTACATGGAAATCTGTCCAGTGCTTCAAGTTGTTTCAAACAACTTTTCATGTACATGTGCATGGTTATGTGACACCAAAAGAAAACCATAAAGACAACAGGTTTTGTCACACAGCCACATTATAGTTGCTTACGTATTTGCTTTTTTATTATTTTGCTGGAAATGTGCTCTCTCTGTATTTCAGTTGTGTTTCCTTTCTAATTAAATGTATGAGCGGTCTGTCACTTCCTTGTTCTCAGACGTACTTTAAAGACAGAAAGTACACAAAAGTCACCTGTGATAGTTTTGTCCAATTTTTCAGGAGGTTTGCAATGGATGAGTCTTGAGATGGGGCATTCAGGACAATAGCACTCTTCACAATTAGACAAATATCAGCTACATACTCACTGTAATTATTTGTATATTTTGAAATTTCACTGTGAATTTCCTCAGTGCCTACAGTAGACTATTGCAGTGTCTCCCAATCCGGTCCTTGGGGACTCCCAGACAGTCCACATTTTTGCTCAATCCCAGCTCCCTGTCAGACAGTCCAGATTTTCGCTCCCTACCAGGAACTGGGTGGGAGTGAAAACGTGGACTGTTTGCGGGTCCCTGAGGACCGGGCTGGGAAATACTGCTCTTTTGTATTATTAGTAGCACAGGAGTGAATGTTATACTGTTTTGTTGTGTTGTGTCAATAAATCTCTGCCATGAAAACCACCAGTGTGTGTTGGTTGGGCATGCATCGTCGACGTCTTCCAGCATGAGATGCTCTTATTCAATGTCTGCACTTGTGGAGTTGCTGTCTGGAGTCATTTTTTCCTCCAAAATCCCTGTGCTTGAGCTGTGGGCTGTGGATTCGCAGTCACCCGGTTCAAACAGATGTCATTTTGCTCCAAAATGGCCTCTACCTTCTCCTATGTCACGGTGCCTTTATTTCCAGTGTGCAGATCCTCACTGTTATTGTCACCGCCTGATGTGGCAGCTTGGCCCTAAAAGTTTCAATTGTTGGAACATTTTTTGTCAGCATGCAGTCAATTCAAAATATATTACCAATTTGATAGTTATTAATACACTTTAATGCTTATGTGTCCAGAATTAATATGTTTACTTTTCTCTTTGGCAGTTGAATCACCTTCAGGGTTGAAATTTAAAATTCTAAATGAAAACACAGTGCAAATGACATGGAAGCGGCCATCGTCACAGATAGACGGCTTCAGAATACTTGTGACATCTGATACAGGTAAGAAACTGTTGGAAGGTTTTCACTGGCTGTCCGTGCTGGTACGACCCTCACATGAAGAACTGATTTTGGATTAATGCAATCCTGCTGGGAATAAACCACGTCCAAGTATTTATGGAAGTTCTGAACCTTGCGCCAAACCAGAACTGAGAAGCTTAACTTTTTTTTTTGTTTGCAGCATTATGGAGTGAAATCCCCTTTTGGCTGGTCTGCTTCCTGTCTCGAGAGGAAATGCATCCTTGAGTGTTTTAATGTGCATTGCCTTTTCGTTGCCCTTCGATGGTTTAGCACGGTCCCTTAAATTTCAGAGCTTACAGTGTTTAGGATAATATCCAGCTGCATTTGGAGCTAGAGCTGCGGGGGATCATGTCTCTGCAGATTTACAGTCGCAGGCGTTTTTCACGTCGGACACAAGTAGCTCCTCCATATGATTTAACAGCCCAGCTAAACACGGCTTTAATTTCTTGCTAGATTTGTGATGCTTTTGTCTGTATCTGTCTATTGCAGAAGAACTCCCTAAAGAATCAGTGCTTCCTGCTTCAGCAACAAAGACGTCCATTACAGATCTGACCCCCGATTTAAACTATGTAGTAACAATTACTTCCTACAGAGGGCAAGAGGAAAGTCTCCCCATCTCAGGCCAGCTTACGAGTATGTGCTTCTCTTCCTTCTAGCTGTGCATCCAAGGGAGCGAATGCATGGTTTTTGGGCCCAAAGTAATAAATACAACCCTAAATGAGGTGCCTACTGAAATCTCTCGGATGGAAAGACCGTGTAGCTGAATAAATCCACAAACAGTGGAGGGAATTATGTGGGGAAATACCCAAGATTGAAGACGTTATAACATTAATATCTGCTATCAGTAACTATCGTCTGTATCTGTATACTGTCTCTCCCATGGTCCTGGTCAAGATAAGTGGTTGGAAGTTGAATGATTTCATGAAGGATGGATGGATGGATGGATGGTTTAGCTAAATATCTGTTGTGGTAAGAATATCACAGTTCACTTGTAGATGCTGCTTGCTCAGTGTATTAGACTTTTTCAGTACCAGTACCAAGCTGTTTTTTCTTGTGTTTTAGTTCAAAGCAGTGCAGATGGAGCTGAGAGGAAACCACAAATCACTGATGCAGTTAGTAAGTACATCGCTCTCCTTTTGGATTATATCGCCATGGAAATCGAAGCAGGCCTATGGCTTGCAGTTTTGTCATCAGCCACTAGGGGCCTTCGGCAATTATCTAGAAAAAAGAGATAAATTGCTATCTGCTTTAGTCCAAAAGAAATGAGTTAAACTGGCCAGGGAAGTGCAGTAGGCAGGTCTGTGCAGTAGGCAGGTCTGTGCAGTGAATATGGCTATAGCATCACAGTGCAGTGCTCTGCTTTGTCAGGACAGGGTCTGGAGAGTGTGCTCTAAATCGCTGGAGTGAAAAGTAGTTTTTCATAAATATATTTCCTAAGCCCTCCGTCAGAGTTCAGAGAGAGGAATGGCAGCATGAAGGTCAGGTGTTTCCTTCACCTTAGAAGACCCTGAATGAAGCCAGAACTGAAACATCCCTTTCTGTTTAATCTAAGTGCGAGTAGGCAGTTAGTCTACAGATAGAAGAAATACAGTCTGTGGTTTTGAAATCCCTCTGTAAATCAGGAATTACCCGACTGTCCAGAGGATTAAAGTTAAAACACAATGATACTTTAGTCATCTAAATAACAATTCCAGATGTTTCAGAGTATGCAATGATGCCCTTTCTGTAGTACACCAGAATTAGAGGGTACTAAAAGATTTTGTGATCTTTTTTAGGTCTCTGTTTTTGCGTTCAAGAAGATAGTGACAAAACAATGTCAAAATGTTTCATGGAACTTTTCCACAGAACACAACAAAGAATAAAAATGATTCATGTACGGTGGCTTTCGTAAAATGCCAAGGGAGTGTTTCTGCGATAAACGATAAAAGCAGACCTGTAGCAGCCCAGCTCTCCAAAGGAGTGTTTTCCAGAACACTTAGAGCAAAAAGCAAACTCATGCCGTCATCCTTATATCCAGGTTAGCGATGGGAAATCTGTAGGAAAGCAGATGGGCTCTCTTTTTAGAACTGTGTCTGTACAGCCCGTTGCCTTGAATGCCTCTATTTTCATAATTTGTTCTTTTTTGGTATATATGACAATGCGGCCTTGCCACCCCCAGAATGTTCTGTCAGCACCATTGGAGACTTGGTCTTCCTGGTGGACGGCTCGTGGAGCGTTGGGAGGGAGAACTTCAAATTCATCCGCAGCTTCATCAGCGCTATGGCGGGCGCCTTTGACATCGGCGAGGACAAGACCAGAGTGGGCGTCGTGCAGTACAGCACAGACACCAGGACCGAGTTCAACCTGAACCAGTATCTCAAACGCGGTGAACTTCTCCGAGCCATCAACAGCCTACCTTACAAGGGCGGTAACACCATGACAGGTACGCAAGTCGTGCATCTCACACAGTCTGCTAATTCAACAATGACAATGTTATGTAATCCTTTGATATGATCTTTGAAGATATTATTAATAGGGACTCTAACAGAGCACAGTACTTCAGTGGTTTATCCATTTCAAATAATTATCAATCCCTTGACTGGTTGAACAAGACGTCCTCAAGACGGAGTAGAACAAACATATGGACAGTTTGCAGTTACTCTTAGAAAGGTCTGGTAGCTAACACAGAACGCGTTAGAAGCAGATGGTGTAACTTCCTTTTTCATTAAGACATTAAAATTATGTCTTAATTAAAAATTATTTTCTTCTTAATACATCAGTGCAATCTGCCATTAATGCAGTGGAACCATAAGAATGCATGTAAACTGAGCTGGATTCTACGACAGCTAGAGTAACGCACAGCAGAGGTGTGGGTGGAGCCTGACGCTCCTGCTGGCTGCCAGCTACAGGGCTCTCTGGCGCCCTCCTTTGTTTATTGTTTAAAGGCTGCAGGTGAGAAGTTCAGCCAGACGTTCCACACATATCGGCCAAGGGCTGTGCCTCATGGGTCGCCGCCTGACTCTCAGCTATGCTTCAGATTTTTGTAAATACTAGATGGAAAAGGGAAAGCACTTTTTTTTTTCCTTTGAATGAACTACAGTGAATAAAAGTTCAGAAAACTAAGTTAAAGGTATATATGTGTTAGCTGTGCAATTTCAAATCCTCTCCTATAGTCACCGCAGCATGTGCACTAACCATTCCATACACCTCATACACATTCCATACACCCCATACACATTCCATACACATTCCATACACCGATGTATTTGTTGACTTGACCACTAGCACACTATGTGTGCCTAATCAATACCTCATAAATTTTTTTAACAATTTTTTAAAGTCAGCTGGTGGTGTAATTTAATGAATACATGGAATGGCTGGCTGAGGTGCCCCTAGGCCTAGGGTGAGGTGTGAGAATTGAAGCGATGCTCTTCTAGCCATCCAACAAGATTTCAGTTACTTTCTGGAGAAGAGAAGAGATTCTTCTTGTTATTTTTTTTTAACGTGTTACCGTTCATTTGTGTGTATTATAATGTCAAACCATTTTTTCCCTGAGCAAATATAGACATATTACTCAGATAAATAGCTTTAAACATTTTGATTGGCTAAGACTTTATATGTGTATTTCTTAAGAAAAAAACTGTGTATACATTGTATGAAAATTAATTTGAAAGGCTAAGGTTACCTTCCAATGAAAAGGGCCACATATCGTCTGATCCCTCCAGGCGATGCCATGGACTTCCTGCTGAAAAACTCATTCACTGAGGCTGCGGGAGCCAGAAAAGGCTTCCCTAAAGTGGCGATGATTATCACAGACGGGAAGTCCCAAGACCCAGTGCAGGACTACGCCAAGAAGCTCAGAAACACTGGGGTTGAGATTTTTACATTGGG
Source organism: Hippopotamyrus pictus (assembly GCA_026781145.1). Taxonomy (NCBI): domain Eukaryota; kingdom Metazoa; phylum Chordata; class Actinopteri; order Osteoglossiformes; family Mormyridae; genus Hippopotamyrus; species Hippopotamyrus pictus. The sequence continues at coordinate 1,748,174 of JAODLC010000043.1, read as the reverse complement.
TATGTTACCTATACTGATTTTTTTGCAAATGAATTCATTAGCTTACGTTATTTTCAATAGTATGTTTGAGGTGAAGCTGAGCTGATGCTACCTCTTTGAAGTCAAATGAAGTTTTATTTAAATATTTGTAGTTGCTTGTACATCAATGTTTTTGGTATTGACTTTCAGCTATGAATAACTGAATTTTCTGCATCTGGAAGGCTGAGTGAATTATAATGTGTTGCAGTACATTTGCCAGCTTTTTGAGAACTTGTGAGGTTACGGTTTTATGCTGCCTGTCCGAATAGGGATCAAAGGGGCGGACGAAGATGAGCTGAAGCAGATGGCCTCCTCCCCTCACAACCTGCACGTTTACACCGTTCCTGACTTCAACCTCATCAAAAACGTGCAGCGTGCACTCATCACCCAAGTGTGTGCGTCCGTCGATGAGCAGCTGAATTCCCTCGTCAGCGGAGATGAAAGTACGACGTTTAAAGCTGAGCAGAATCATTTTCGATGACCCTGAAAAACACCCTTGAAATTTGTAGACAAATGTGCTTTTATTTAGAGATGTTTTTTTTTCCTGTTTTTTTCTTAAATTACTCCCACAGTGGTTGAACCAGCTTCCAACCTGCAAGTGGTAGAGGTGTCCTCCACCTCCATGAGAATCACTTGGGATGCGTCTTTGGGCGAGATCACAGGGTACAAGATCCAGATGATTCCCATGCTCGCCGGCAGCAAGAGGCAGGAATTATACGTGGGGCCTTCCATGACCTCCGTGAACGTCAGGGACCTGTCCCCGGAGACGGAGTATGAGATCAGTCTCTTTGCTCTCAGTGGTCTGACACCCAGTGAGCCTGTGATGGCCATGGAGAAGACTCAGCCTGTCAAGGTCTCCCTCGGTAAGAAGGCTCTTAGCCAGGACTTTCTGAGTTTATTGGTGTTGAACCCAGCACACTCCGATCAGATCAGTCACAGGCTGTAAGGTTCTGCTTAGCTAGTTATTTACAGGTAGTCTACAAGCATAAACTTTCCTTTTCTATGCAATTCATGAAAGGAAGGTATAGACGTTAACCTGTAGCTTAAAGCTAAAATATGATTAAACTCATTCATTGAAAGTAATTGCTTTAGTTGTGTAGTACAGTATTTTCCAACCCGGTCCTCGGGGACCCACAGATGGTCCACAATTTTGCTCCCTCCCAGCTCCCTGGAGCATAAATATGGATTGTCCGTGGGTCCCCAAGGACCAGATTGGGAAACATTAGTCAAAGTACAATTTGCTTTCCACAATTATTGGTAACTCTTTTTGTCTCACCCTCAGAATGTTCACTGGGAGTGGATGTGCAAGCTGACGTGGTTCTCCTAGTGGATGGCTCCTACAGCATTGGCTTGGCTAACTTTGCTAAAGTGAGAGCTTTCCTGGAAGTCCTGGTGAACTCCTTTGACATCGGACCTAATAAAGTCCAGATCAGTTTGGTCCAGTACAGCAGAGACCCACACACTGAGTTTGCCCTGAACACACATCACGACCTGGCCTCTGTGGTTAAGGCAGTACGGACCTTCCCCTACAGAGGAGGTTCCACCAACACGGGCCGAGCCATGACATATGTGAGGGAGAAGATCTTCGTGCCAAGCAAAGGAGCGCGCTTGAACGTGCCTCGAGTAATGATCCTCATCACAGATGGGAAATCCTCTGATGCCTTCAAAGATCCTGCCACCAGACTCAGGAACCAGGATGTGGAGATCTTTGCTGTGGGTGTCAAGGATGCTGTCCGCTCAGAGCTGGAGGCCATCGCTAATGCCCCAGCAGACACGCATGTTTACACGGTGGAGGACTTCGATGCTTTCCAAAGGATTTCCAAGGAACTGACACAATCGATCTGCCTGAGAATCGAGCAAGAACTCCACAACATAAGGAAAAAAAGTAAGTACAGTTATTTTGAATGTTGAAACAGAAATAGGGATCAAAGGGGCGGGTTTATTGTCACACTAACCACAAAAAGTAACACAGTGGACTGTACTGCCACACATATACATGATGTGCAGAGATAGACAGGTCCCTCGGTAGATTTTGCCCAAGGGGGAGTTCCCTTCAGTGGGGAATGGGGGTTGTAGAAGGTGCTGCGATTGACTAGGAGTGTCTTGCCGATCCACCGGTTGGTGACCACTGATTTAGAACTTGCTAAAGTGCTGCGATTGCCTAGGAATGTCTTGCTCATCCGCCAGTTGGAGATCACTGCTTTAGAATTTGCTAAGGTGTTGCTATCAACTAGGAATGTCTTGCTCATCCACCAGTTGGCAATTATTGCTTTAGAAATCGCTTTAGAAGGTGCTGCGATTGACTAGGTCCGTCTTGCCAATCCACCAGTTGGAGATCACTGCTTTAGAATTTGCTAAGGTGTTGCTATCAACTAGGAATGTCTTGTCGATCCACGAGTTGGCGACCACTGCTTTAGAACTTGCCAGATCATGCATTGGCTATTATAGCCTTAGTCATAGCTCTTATACCATTGAACAGTTTATGACAATGACACTCTTCTCAAGATTCCGCATAGTTATGGCCGTGGGACAGTTCTCTTAAATTAAAATTTACGTTTTATAAATCAAAGAGCATGTTGCATAATATTTTTTTCTCTAAATAAAGTGTATTTTATATTTTTCAGTTGAACCTATATGTATCAGATGAGTTCTTATAATTAGTCATTATGTAAATCTGAAGCTTGCCATTTTCTTGTTTGTGCAGACTAGTGCTGTGTAATTGAAAGTGCCATGTGTAATCGGAACAGTGTTATCCTATTGAGCATTCGTAATAATCATCTCAGTCAGTGTTTAAAGGCTGAGTTTGTTCAGTTGGCTGAATCGCACTGCAGTGAAAACACAAGGCGATCTATGTATTAAGCCCAGAATGCTGGTTACACAATCTGTTATCATTGACTGTTTACTAACACTATGGCAACAAGAGTTCAGTTTTTTTTTCCTTTTTAATTATTTTGCTTGTACAAATCTCAGATGATCTGCAGCATGGCAGATATGTCAATCTTCATAGCTTCTGTGGTAATATTTGACTAGCCTAAGCTGGAACTTATATCTTTAATCATCCCTGTGTCCTGCAAGGTCTCCTCCAAATTTACCCAATACATACACACTAGCTCCAAAGTCTAATTTCTTCCAAACTCGCAGTTCTTTGCTGCTTTGTAGCTTTTCTTTCTTTTAAAAGAAAAGTTCTTTTAAAAGTTCTTTTAAGATTCTTCTCTTGATCTTCTCTACCATCTTGTTCATGTAAATCTGAATGTAGCAAAATTTTAGTTGGTAGAAATGAGAGATAGTGAGACTTAGACTGCCAAAATGTGACTGTCACATAGTTAAATAACCAGTGTGACCCCCCCGAGGGGGACCTATCAGTACAGTTGCTGGCCTCCCCAAGAAATTTTCCTTTGCCCACAGGCCCTGCTGCTCATTACACTGTCGTATGTTATCCAGCTGACAAAGCGTGTTTTACAGCCAGGTCTGAGACATAATTAAAATTTTAATAGGCATTTTAGGCAATGTTATCATTGTCCTTAAAATCTTGTCTTGGAGGAGCAGTTTGGTGAAATATTATAATATTTCCTTTTTCTTTGGAAATCATTCAGTTCTGCAGCCATTAACACTTTCGAAATAAAGCCGTTTTTTCATTCAGTTGATTGCACAAGAATAATCCACAGGTTTCCCTTAAACCTCTCGCTGAAAACTCGATCTGGGATTGCTAACGGCGGTATTGCTGTTTCCAGGTTTACTTCCTCCGGAATCACTCAGATTCACAGAGGTATCCTCCAGAAGTTTCCGTACCTCATGGACCTCCAGTGAGACCAGCGTTGAGTACTTCCTGATCCGGTTTAAGCCCGTTTATGACCTGACTGGAGAGTATGTGTCGGTCTCAGTGCCGGGTGACACGCATACGGTGGTTCTGCCACACCTCACGCCCCTCACCAAGTATGAGGTGAACGTCTACGCTCAGTACGACATAGGAGACAGTTTTCCACTGACAGGAGAAGAAACTACCTTGGATGGTGAGGCTGGAGCCCTTCTGGTGGTGGGATACTGGGTTACAGAATATCATCGTATAGGGACTGAGCTGGAAATCATTTGAAACAATTTCTTAACCTCATTTCAGAACATGGATCTGTAAGCAACCTCCGGGTGACTGAGGAGACGACAGACAGTTTCCGGGTATCGTGGCAGGCGGCGCCAGGCCCGGTACTGAGGTACCACCTGTCCTATGTGCCAGTGAGAGGAGGGCAGAGGCTGCAGGCTACCACTGCAGGCAGTGAGACCAGCATCGTCCTGCATGACCTCCACCCCATCACTGCATACCGCGTCTCAGTGTCACCCGAGTACCAGTCTGGTGTCGGCCCGGAGAAGCAGATCGATGGCACCACCAAAGGTGAGACTTTCCCAGCATCAAAAAGCATTTTAAGGCTCCTTTGGGTCACTTCATTTTGACCTTTGATTACCTCTGCTGTTCAGTCATTTCCAATAATTTTGCACCGTCTTCCTGACTTCTTGTCAAATTTAAAAGTATTTTTTCCTTGCAAGAAAAGGTCATATTCATGAGCTATTCGCTTTTAACTAAACAAACCAAATTCTTTCAGTTTCTTTTCTTCTTTCAGTTTTTTTCAGTAGTCTTTGTTGCCTATTCCAAAATCCTTTAAACAGTTGCAGTTGTCTAGAAATTAAAAGCGGTCTCCATCCTATTACTTGTTTTGCATCACTTCACTTATTATGAATTCTGTGCTGACAGCACTGAATGCCTATGAGGTCACTGAAAGCACTGACTGCCATCTGAGGCCACTGACAGCACTGACTGCCTGTGAGACCATTGACAGTACTGACTGCCTGTGAGGCCATTGACAGCACTGACTGCCTGTGAGACCATTGACAGCATAGACTGTCTGTGATGTCGCTGATAGCACTGACTGCCTGTGAGACCATCGACAGCACTGACTGCCTGTGAGGCCATTGACAGCACTGATAGCCTGTGAGGCCGCTGACAGCACTGAATGCCTATGAGGCCACTGACAGCACTGACTACCTCTGAGGTCGCTGACAGCACTGACTGCCTGTGAGGCCATTGACAGCACTGACTGCCTTGTCACCTGAAACTTGCAGGTCTTCGGATGCCAGCATGAGGCTTGGTTGGGACCTGGTTCTGGGATTGGTCCAAACTAAAATATATGTAAAGTTTATCATCAAAACTTAAACAGAAAAGTGTACCAATATGCAAATGTGCAGTCTAGTTACAATCCGCTATATTTAATGAATAACTAAAATGATTGTTAGACTGATAAGTATATTTTACTTACCCCTGGTTCTGACTGTAACTAATGCAGGTAAAATAAACACTGTAGATTTATGCAGCATGACCTGTATTTCTGTAGTGACTTCATCCCTGCCTGCTGCCTAAATCAGTCAAGACTTGCCTGGTCTTCAACACCTAAAGCAATTCCAGATACCAGCTAATCCATGCTTTTAAACCTGCAGCGAAGCGCTTGGCTTTCGAAGCCGGACTGAGTTTCAGAAGAGCAGACGTGAAAACAGACGTGAAAACAGACACTGTTGTGGTTCGATTTGTTAGCATTGCCTCGTAGGAGATGAAAAACACAAGGTGTGGAAGCAGGGTTTTGATCGACCTGATTATTTTATGCCCCTTTGTTTGGACTAAGATATCTCATAATTGAATTATTCAAAACATTTAAAGAAAAAACTTCCACAGCTTGCCAGCCAACCAAGGGCCATCGATCTCTAGTATGATATTTGCCGAGGTTTGATTCGAGTCGGCTTTGATCTTGGAAAATGAGACGGGTATTGGCCAGGAAATTCTGAGCATCAGAACTAAACATCTGGAAGACGTTAGATTTTTTTTTTAAAAATACATACAGTTATAGGTTCATACACAGGGATGAAGAAAGAGCTTTATCTGCAGGCAGGGGGCTGCAAGGACTCTGTTGGATGACACGAGACACGTGGGGCGCCGTGTTGCATTGTGGGAATTGAAGTGTGTAGCTGTAACCTGAAAGGCCACAGTAATGATCTGGCTGAGCCTGGCTGACTGATTGCACTACAGTGTGATGTACGTGTCAGCACTCAGTGAGAATCATAGATAACACGTCTCCTGCTTCCATAGTCACCATCTGTTTCTTCTCAGAGAGAGGAAAAGTGCTTTTGGGGGCTGCCAGTCATGGGAAATGTTTAAAAATGACACCTGCCTTTCCCCGAATTTCCCTCATGTCCTGCTCCTAGCTGCTCCCACACTGAAAACTGGCGCTGAAGTACGAGGCCGATTACTATCTAAGGGTGTAGTTATTTAGTTATTTTTTTTACTGTGGCAACGGGATGGAAATTTCTATAATTTTAAACACTCCCTTCAGTGGCAGAGAAAAAACATTTAGTAGTGCTGACATGAACTGACATCTGTATTTTTGTGCTTACGTAACCCTGAAAATTCTGTTCCACCCAGTGGAGAATAAAGGGGAACTGAAGAGCCATTCAGATCCTCGAAAGCCGTTTTCTTTGGCTGTCACTTAGGAGCCTGACAGACCTCAGGCTTCTCCTGCAACCACTTTTTCATTGGACACCAATTCTTTTGGTGGTTGACGGCATCCAGATTTGGCTGAGCCACAAGGTCTTCGCCTCCCAGACCACCGAGGAACCTTACTGATGGAGTGTCGCCGTGTTTCCTTTCTGATCGACGCTCCCTGCTCGTGTCACCGTAGCGTGCGAAATGGAAACTATCTAAAACACTCTCTCTGTCAAACCAAATGCCATCCAAGACCAGGGGGGGGGGGGTCACAAACGCTGGGGTGTCAGAAAGATGCATAGCTCATCGACTCCCATTGACAGCGTGATGTTTCTCAACTGCACGCAGAAACATGGAATGCCTTGAAGCCTAGGATAAATCAGAGCACTGGAACACTTTATGCAATCCAGTTTGAACATTTCAGAAAATCTGCATTTTGGATACCAACCGTAGAGATAGAAAGGCTTCTAGAATACTCTGGTGGCTGTGTGTGGTCCTTGGCTGCAATGTTCTTAAACAATCACACGGACATGATATGTTCTTTTTAGGGCCAGTTGATGGGACATGAAGGGCATTCGTGCAGATGACATAAGTGTTTTAGATGCAATCGATATCCCAGCTTGAGTTGTGCAGCTTAGATGATAATGAGGTGCCAATGACATATTACAGTGTTTAGTGGCGGTTTGCAAACTGTATGAGCACATTTAAAAGTGGAAAGTCAAAAAAAAAAAGTGGAAATTCAAAAGAAAGGCTTCAAACTTTTTATTTATTACCGAATGGTTGCAATAGCCTGATTTGCAGCAATGTAAACGCATCGATAACTGCATGAAACACGGATGCAGGTTCCAGCCATTACAAACTTCATCAAACTGCATCTGTTACGTTTATTGATGTGACTGCCAGTAAGTGTCCTCTCGCGAGTAAGCTAAAATGAAGTAACTAACTTTGTGTAAGTTTCATTGATCATTGTAGCTTTGATAATAAAGAAAAGTACTTTAAGGTTAGGGTTAGTCAAAAAAGAATATGGTCTCCACTATACATAATGGCGGTGAAGAGGTAGGAATGAGCATAGAGGATCTGGTATGTGCAAGACTCGGAGGAGAGAGCAGGCTGTCGCTAGCATATGGGACGTGTTACTCGGGGAGAGACTGGAAAGGAATGAGCACTGGCCACTGTGACCGCTTGAGAGAGCTCGATCTTCCCCCGGTCACGAGAAACCGATAGCTGGCCAATACCACGCAGGGACCCAGAGCAGACAACTGTAAATCAAATCAGCACAATCAGATGCTGGTAGGTCATAGGCAGGCGGCGGAGGACAGGGCTCTGATTCTCCTGCCACAATTTGTGGGAGTCTGGAAGTTCATTCTTCCGCTGGGACACAGCAAACCCCCCTGTCTGGCACTCATCAAAGTGAGTAATCTGTTCAGGCTGCTGCCGGCCCTGCCGCCCCCACCTTCAGCCTCCCAGCACCTGCTGGCCGGCCTCTGCGAAAAGACGACAGGCAAGAGCAGCAACATGCTTCAAATTCAGACATTTTTTAATGACGGTTTTTAAATTATGTCAGAGCAACATTTAATATATACTCACAGCGGCCTGTCGCACAGATGTTTGCCAGAGCTGCTCAGTTTCGATTCTGGATTTATGGGATGGACTCAGAAAAGCACAAAATGGCCAGATAAACATTTTTGAATTTTGAAGTCGAGTGTGTAAGCAAACTGAGGGAGCGTCATTCAACGTGCTGGATGTCTTTAAGGGCAGTGGCTGGCGTGAGACTGTCACGAGAGGCAGAGCGAGCGGGAGGCTTGAATGGAGGTTTGGAGCACGAGTTGGAAAAACCGCTTCAGAAAATCAACGTGGCGACGCAGCAGAAGCAGGCGAGCGAGAGGCAGGCGAGCGAGAGGCAGAGCGAGCGAGAGGCAAGGCGAGCGAGAGGCAGAGCGAGCGAGAGGCAGGGCGAGCGAGAGGCAGGGCGAGCGAGAGGCAGGGCGAGCGAGAGGCAGGGGG
>JAODLC010000043.1:1729267-1739535 GCA_026781145.1 Hippopotamyrus pictus | reverse complement strand
CTAGGCGGACGGGCAGGCAGGCAGGCGGGCGGACGGGCGGACGGACGGGCGGGCGGGCTAGGCAGGCAGCGCACACGTGCAGTAAAATCACGGAAATGAGAACCAAGCCAAGGCTGGAACGGTTGCTCATGAAGAATATTATGTTTGATGGATTATTTCTGGCGTGGACCCTGGAAAGAGTTTGTTCTGAAATCGGACACAGCTTGCTTGCTGATCTTTAAAATTAAACACATGCTTAAAGTTAATCGTGCTCCTGCAATTTTAGGTAAAATGTAAAACTCTTTTATTCTCCTGTGGTGTATACCCATATATTTATTTGCAAGCATAAAAAAGGAGAAATTTTTATGCACGTACAACGTAAAATGCATTTTCTGCCTAGTGAGTTATTTCATTTCTGCTGTGATACAATATGCAACATAGCACAGTGTGTTTGAAAGAAGAAGATTTTGCATGAGACATCTCAGACAGGTGGGGGCAAGTTTGCCTTCCGGTGAATGTACCCTGGAGCCCCCCCAGCCGGGTCTGCATTCGTCAGGCACTCTTTGGCTGATTTCTGAGTTGGAGAGGTAGGGTAGCTCAGGTTACTGGAGCACGGTTCATGTTTCTGTGTCGGCTATTGAGTGAAGGAGTGTACTAATTGGAAAGGATTTACTGGCAGTTTTTCACAAATGGGAAACAAACTTTTAAACCGGAAAACTCTGAGGAAAGCTGACCTCTGATCGTTGATTATTCCTAAGTGGGAAAGTCTCAGATTTCATCATGAACGCTTTTTTCGCTTCTTTAAGGAACTCCTGAACAAGCTGATCGTTTCTTTCCCTCAGACCTGGGCTCGCCGCGGGACTTGCTCACCCGTGACGTCACCGACACCAGCTTCGGAGTCTCCTGGACGGCCGCCTTGGGCAACGTACGCTTCTATCGCCTCGTCTGGAGGTCCCTGTTCGACGGCGATATGGGGGAGGCATCTATCCCGGGGGACCTGACCAGCACTGTGCTGCGCGGACTGAAGCCTGAGACCCAGTACCAGGTGTCTGTGTACGCGACCTACAGCCACGGGGAAGGTCGGCCTCTGGAGGGCGTGGAGACCACGGACGGTATCACACTCCGTCTGCCTTCCCGTTCTCCATACAAATCCGCCAGGTTTCATAACACACAAAAGGGCACAGCATGCTAGTAAATGTAGTTAATTCTTTTAATATTTCACTTTATCATAATTTATCTACAATTTCACAGTATCAGAGATTACAATATTCTAAATTATGAAAATGCATATAGTACAGAATAATTGCAATATATTTTGGCATTAATAGTATGTTTTACCTACTAGGCATTTCTGATTCATTCTGAATTCTGAAAATATCACTTAGTGATAGTTTCTTTGTCACACGAAGGGAAAACATGATCTCAGAGCCTTTCACACCCAGTCGCCGCCGAAGGCAAGACGGAGCATTTAGCTGATGTTGGCCAGATGACAAGAGCCCATTAAGGGCTCAGCTGGGTGGAGCCTGTTTTCCTAAAAAAAAAAACCGGCCCTTAGATGATATGGAGCGTCTCAGCATTTCACTGTTCCGGAGGCTAGAGGGAATCATAATGCTTTCCCGGAGCGCCCTCTGAGATGAGTAAGCCTTTCATTAAGATGCCATCGCTTTGGATGTCGGCCGAAATGATGAAAGCGTTTAATCTCAGCTAGCTGCTAGTGAGGATCCAGGCTGAGCTTCAGGAGAGGTGGGATCTCACCAAGGAGCAGTGGCTGCTCATCTCCCAATAGGAGCTAGACACTCTCACAGATACCGAGGAATCTTCCGGGTGCCTCTTCAGAGCTGGCTGCAATTTCTCATAAGTAGAGACCCCACCTATAAAACACCTCTCCTTCGTTGGTTCTTCTGAAGTTTCTAATTCGGTTTTTCTCGTCTTAACCGGCTTTGTGCAAAGGTCTCCTTCTGGACACAGTCCATCAAATCAAAGCAGACAGCAAGATGTTAAGAGATGGAGGTTGCGGCAAACAAGGTCGCGTGGTTTGAAAAACTCTGGAAATTGCACTTTGAGAGAAGCCGCCTTAATTAGCATCTGCCCGTTCTCAAGGGGGTCACATGGTCATAGATCAAAAAGTCATAAAAAGTGAAAGGAGAGTGCATTTTAGGATGTCAGACTTTCTGTGGAAAAAGTGAGATGATCACTTTAATTATTTTCACACGTGGCAAAGACATCATCCCTGCTGCCAGTCACATGACCCTGCCAGATGCCACAGAGATGTAAGCTGTTCCTGAAGGGCTCCATCTGTGTAGCGCCTGAGGTAATGCGCACAGCGTCTGGTGTCTGTAGCGCGGATACAGAACTCTGACATGCCCTCGGACGGGCCGTATATAAGGCTGCCCCAGAATCGCCTGACTGGAAACTGCGCACACAGCCATGGAAATTCACGACGGCCAGGGAATTTATGTGCACATTTTGTGGGGCCACATGAACTAATGGAAAAATGCTTACCTTCAGTGATTTGGCACGGGTGTCCCAAGACGGCCCCTGGGGGGGCTTTTAAATTATATTTCAGTGATCTCCCTGTTTGTACAATACAGTGGGGGCACAGGAGCTTGGGAAGTTGGTTGGGTCCATTTCAGCAGTTCGACAGATTCCGTTGCCTCCGTTTTAACCCTCGTGAAATCATTTCGACATTTCTGTGTGTCAATGAAAGCCACATTTGTTCAGATGCCTTTTCTGACCTCAGCTATTCTGCGCTTTACTTGTTCAAGTGTTATGAATTATCTGAATTGGAAAGGTCTAAATAATTAAACAATAATTTATGTAACTATATTTGGCACGGTTTAAGTATGTAAAGGCCAGAAACGAAGAAATGCCTATTATTTTAGCTGTCTCAACAGCACAGCCTGGTTCTCAAAAGTATCAAAATAATTCCGTAATTTTAGTGCCTTGTGCTGGGATAGGCTCCAGCCCCCCCCTAACACCCCACCCCACCCTGAACAGGACAAACGGTTACAAATAATGGATGGACAGTATAGGTCAAATGGAGATATTATAGTCAATAGATAAATACTACAGAGCATTATTTTGTACTTCAGATGAGTATAGGTAGGAGATAAAAAGGTAGTTATACTACAGCTGAATACTTTGACATTTGACTGAATAGTTTTTATTGCTTCATCTGAATTCCAGTCCTGTGGTAGGTGCACGTATAGATATTGTCGTCATCCAATCAGGCGGTGTTTTTTCTGTCGGGCGGCGTAGAGCGTGAGCAGACCTAGTGGTGGCGTAACGCCTCAGTGACCGTCCTTCTCCGTCCGTAGCCTCCGCCGCCGCGAAGCGGCTGACGGTCTCCCAGGAGACCGAGTCCAGCATGAGGGTTTCCTGGACGGCCGCGCCGGGCCGGGTGACCAGCTACCGACTGACTTACCGGAACATGACAGACGGGAAGCAGGCGGCCGCCAGGCTCTCGGGGGCCTCCACCAGCACGCTGCTGCGGCACCTGAGCCCCACGACGACGTACAACATCACGGTGCTTCCCGTCTACAAGAAAGGAGAAGGAAAACCCAGGCAAGGACTAGGAACGACATGTACGTTGGTCTATAATTAACCACATGTGTGATTGAACTTTTCCGGGCTGGAAGGCTTTTCCGAGTGTTCTGGGTTACCCATAATTCCACACATATGCAATGTATGTAACAGGTAGAATTTACATGCTGACAGCTGCCAGGCTGCACATTAAGGTCCTTGTTTCCTTTGGATGATTAAACTAGCAGCCTGCTAGAGTATCATTTTTATTCATTCGTTCATCTCACGCTTTGATCCAAAGCGACTCACGGTAGAGGGTAGGGTCACGATTTACGTCTGTTTCCTGGGTTTAATTTCTTTGTTTCATTCTTTGCTGATATGAGTGTCTTGTATATTTTGTGCCTGCAGTATCCCCTTACAAATCACCCCGGAATCTCCAGACCTCCGAGCCCACAAAGACCAGTTTTCGGGTCTCCTGGGACCACGCCCCAGGAGATGTCCGTGGCTACAAAGTCACCTTCCATCCCATTGGAAATGATGTGGATCTGGGAGAGCTTCTTGTGGGGCCTTATGACAACACTGTGGTTCTGGAGGAGCTCCGGTGAGCATTGATGGGGGGTCAGAACATTATATGGTGTCCATTGTTGGGCATTTCAGGTCCAGAAGCTACACATCCAGACCAACATTATGTTTCTACCAGCCAGCAGTCTGAGATTGACCCTTTTTGCTCAAGTTGTTGGTAGCAACAAAATCTAGGTCTGGATTTATATCTTCTGGACCTGAAACACCCAACACTGCTAGTGTCCTACCATGTGTATCTCAAATTCTAGGACTTGCGTCTTGAAGTATGTAATGATTATACGCGTGTGTACCTTATTGACAGGGCTGGAACTAAATACACAGTGAGCGTGTTTGGGATGTTTGATGGAGGGGAGAGTTTGCCATTGGCTGGAGAAGAGAGAACCACAGTCAGTGATGATCCTGATGGCCCCGCCATTGATGCAAAAGGTAGAACCTCGCTGTCCAGTGCCACTCATTTTGGTTCCACATTGCTGTGTTTGGCTGCCGTTATCAGACAGTCATAGGACTGACTATTTGTGGTCAGAATTGTTAGCAACTATATTTAGGCTCAAATTATATAATGAACAGCAGCATTAATATTGGAAAAAAATGCGGATGACATAAACCCTAATATATTTGTTTTCTTAGTGCATCTTTGATGAGACTGATACAGCTTCTGAGATCGATGGTGTGCATATTACTGAGCAAATATGTGTCATACGTATAAATAGTGTGTTTTAATGTTGTTCTGTCTTTTTTGTCTTTTACTAAATGCAAAAAAATACAGTTAATTCTTTCATAAACCTAAAGCAAACTCAGGACTGCTGGACATTTATAATGAATATTCCATCTGTTCTTTTATTCTGACACATTGGATTCTTTTTTCCATTTTTGACCAAAAAAAGAGAAGAAGCAGAATGGAAAAAAATAATAGTCTGTTTGCAATTACAAAAGCTTTACAAGCTAGAGAGATATCAGCACTGGGAAGCTGTGGACCAGCAGGAGGCTGAGCAAACCTTGTGCTTTTCCTTTAAAAATCCAGAGGCCCAGTGACCATCTGCAGAACTTTTCCCCATAATGGGGAACAGGCCGAAGGCCACCTGACCTCCTGGAGGTCAACAGGTATAGACTGTGTGAGAGGCCGTCTGAACCGATCCATGGATCACATGGTGTTTCAGTGAAGCTTTTAACAACAAAGAAAAGGGTTCCTGTATTAAAGCCAATGTTAAAGGAGCTCATATATAACTATAAATTAAAAAAGAAAACTTGCTGTGCACAACAGGCATTGTTTAGAATTTGTCAGCCATAATTCACATATTTTAAGAGAGAACTTGGTTGTCTCCTAAACTTTTTTCACTTGCAGAGACAGGGGCAAATAGGAGTGTGCATCTGTGCTTTGTGCGTGGTGGATGTGAAATCCCTTTTGCCTTGGTGTCTGGAGTAGCGAGATGAGTGCCAACATGGAAGGCGCAGTAATTCTGGCACAAGAGCATCTCGTATGTCTTGCGCTCCCTTGGATGTGGCGGAATTAGGGGGGCTCCAGCGGCACGAGACGGTGGAGAAGGAAACAGAAGAAAATATACAGCAGCAGATGGAGCGAAATCATTTATTGTTTCGGTGTATTGAGGGCTGTACTTAAACTGGTTGTAACGCATAATCTGTGGAATAAATAAAAATGATTTTTCTATGAATTGCAGGAATCAAATGTGGGAGAAAATGTGTGAATTTTGTCTTTGATTGTGATCTCCAGACCTGCCCTGACATCACCGCCTTTTCCTTTCCCGGGTTCTCCACACTCACTCGCACGTAGATGTTGCACTTACATGTTTCTCAGTCACTGTGACTCCATGACAGACCCTGTAGACCGTGCTGGTTGTTGGCGCCGTGGAGGGGTGCGGCTCCCTCCGTCCCCTCGCCGTCTGACGCCCCTCTGCCTTGGCCTTGGCAGACGTCCAGTGTAAGACCCAGGCGAAGGCGGACATCGTCCTGCTTGTGGACGGCTCGTGGAGCATCGGGCGCCTGAACTTCAAAACCATCCGGGCGTTCATTGGCCGCATGGTGGGCGTCTTCGACATCGGTCCGGACAAGGTCCAGATAGGTGAATGGGGCACAGCCGGGCTGGGCTGGGCTTTAGACCCTTTTTCTGTCAGGGTGTTAGAATCAGAGTCTTTAACGTTGTCCTGGGTTCACATCCTAGGTCTGGCTCAGTACAGCGGCGACCCCAAGACGGAGTGGCACCTGAACGCACATAGAACTCGCCAGTCGTTGCTGGATGCGGTTGCTAACTTGCCCTACAAAGGGGGCAACACCATGACGGGTACTGGGGCCCCTTGGCTTTCCGCCGTGTTCCGCGCGTTAAGATTTACGTCTAACTCAGTGGTGTGGGAGGGGCTCTGTGCACAAGGCGCCAGAGAAGTGCCCCTTCAGCTCTCGTTTTTCTGATATCTTGCATATTTGTACAGCTAGGTTATTGCACTCGATTCCCCTCCATATTGCAGCATCATCGCCACAGATAATTTAAATGTTATTTAATTCTACGGTATTATTGCTAATAACGTAGCTGAAAATCTTTACCCTGACAGACACATAGCTGAGCTTCTGCCTCAGTTCTGAGGGGTGATGTCAGCGCAGTGATGTATACACATGCTGAATGATGTCTGCAGTATATTTATTTGCATTAAACACCTACATGACTGCCTGGTGAGTGTAATGACAGATTTCTGAATGACTGCCAAATTTGTATTTCTTAGGCTTGGCGCTGAATTTCATACTTCAGAACAACTTCAAGGAAAGCGTTGGCATGCGGCCAAATTCGCGCAAGATTGGCGTGCTCGTTACTGATGGCAAGTCGCAGGATGACATCATCGTGAGCTCCCAAAACCTGCGAGATCAAGGCATCGAGCTGTATGCCATTGGTGGGTAATGTAACCGATCAGATTCATAGTTACATTCATTTTACAGTATTTCATATTAACCTTTGTTACAAACATCATCTTCTTTTTTGGGATTGATCTTTTTAAGGTTTTTAGCCTTTTGTATCACTGGATAAGATATTTTAAATATGTGCACAGCAGTACAATTAATATTGTTGTGGGTTGTAGGTGTTAAGAATGCTGATGAGAATGAGCTGAGGTCCATCGCCACAGACCCAGATGAGATCCACATGTACAATGTGAATGACTTCTCCTTCCTGCTTGACATTGTGGATGACCTCACCATCAACCTCTGCAACAGCGTGAAGGGCGGAGGTGAAGCTGCTGCCGTGGAATCTTCCTCTTTCTTGGTCCATGTTGTCCTGACTGTCCTGGTCTACCCCCATCCTGTCTCACAGATTTGTGATGTTTTATTACTGCACTGGCAGCCACAGTCGCGTGTACCGGCTTGAAACCCTGCAGATACCTCAGGTGGACAGGCCTTAGTAGGCGTTTCCTTCTTATCTTCCAATGAAAAGCACCAGCTAAAGTGAAAAGTGAGATCAGCTAAAGTGAGATCAGCTAAAGTGAGACACATTGCTCAGCTAGACAGGGGGATGAGTCTGTGGCTTTAAAACGGTTGTAAATTTAAAATGTCCAAAGCATCGCAAAAAAAAAAAAAACTTAACAGCATGGGATGAGAGTTTGGCGCCGTGACTTGGCTCACATAGAAGGCAAATGAAGGAAGCGTCCGTGTCAGCATAGACTGTGGAAAGTATCTGAAGCCAGTCACTTTGTTCCCAGTAATGATGATAAGGTGGTGTTGTCTGAATAACATTATGCAAGGTGGAAAAAACATTACTGTAAGCTCATATTTCAATGTGACAGAAGTTAACTGTCTTATCACACTGGAAGGGCAGTTCTGGGCCTCAATGATGATCCAGAACAACCTTTTATTTTTATTTTTTTCCACGACTCACAGAATCAGCAGCCCCAGATGCACCCACTGACCTGGTGACCTCGGAGGTGACACACCACTCCTTCCGCGTCACCTGGACCGGACCCGCTGGCCCTGTGGAGAAGTACCGAGTGGAGCATGTGGCCGTGATTGGAGGGGTCCCTGAGCAGGTGAGCTGTTCCTTTCTGGTCCTCAGCTGCTCTGCTGGGGCTTCCTCTCCCTCAGCTTTGCTCTTCCTATCCAGTGTCTCGTGTCCTTATAAGTGACCAGGTTGACTTGTATTGTATGAAAAAGACATTTTGAGTTGTATAAATGGTCATGGAAAAGCAGAGTTAGACACCCCTATGGTAACATCTTCTCTAGTCGTACCTTGAGTTTGACGTCAGCCTGGTTTGGCCCAAGTCAGCCTCAGGGGGTTCTTTTGGTCCTCGCTTGGGCTGAGATGGAGTTAGTGTCACTTCTCCCACACACACCCACACACACTTCATGTATTCCTGTCATTTTGGGGATTCCCCCTCCATTTTAATGGGTGTAACCCTAATCCTGACTAAGATGGCCCCATTCCTCACCCAGCCCTAACCTTAACCGTAAGGAACCAAAGACAATAAAGACTTTTGCCATTTGTAGTTTTTTTAATTATAGTCACAGATGTTTGGTAAATTTGAAAAGTTTGAAAGTTTGAAATTCTGGTATTGTGACCAGGTGGCATCTGCCCACCTCCCTTTGAGAAGCTTTCGTGTTCCACCGCTGCTTATTGATGCAGCTTCCATTTTTGGCAAAATATTTTCACGTAAACGAGACTTGAAGAACAGAAGAACAGGAACAGAGTTTCCACTGGATGAAATATGTGTGTACTGTAGGTGGGTCTGAGGTACAGGGATTCTACAGCCTTTCTTTTAATTTATTGCCTTGCTGAATTATATAATTATGCAACTGTGCTTTGACTTCAGGGTTCATAACAATATGTGTGTTGCGCAAATCCAGTTACAGGCCATTCCTAAAACCAGCCTGCACTTGTCTGCCTTCTTCCCTCTCTGCTACGGGCTCTGGTGCTGTCCCTGCAGGTCTTTGTGGACGGGACAGTCAGCACTGTGGTCCTGGAGGGCCTGAACGCCCTGACGGAATACATCGTCAATGTTTACTCCGTGTTCGGGCAGGAGAGCAGCGAGCCGCTGAAAGGCACTGAGACCACGTGTGAGTGCACTGCTGTTTACCCCTCGCACCTTGTTTACATTCGGTTTAATCCCATTTCCTTTCAGGGTTTTATTAATTAACATCACGTAAACCTTGAAATCTTCTCTTTAAAAGGACACTTAAGTCATACAGCATCTTTGAGGTGAAAAGGAGGGAATTTATGCAGACAGTAACAGTCACAGGTCCTGCTTGTCTTTGTGCCTGGCTTCAGTCTCTCTCTGCTGCCTTTTGTAAATGGAGGGCAGTTTCTCACTTTAAGAAAACAAAGGCAGATAAGGACAATATTTCAGTTCAGTGCAAAGACCCTCTCAGAACAAATTCTTTTTGTGAGGGATACAGTTCCCAGCTGTAGCTGTAATAATTTGGATGTGAACGACAGTTCTTCACCGGTCTATAATATTTAGCAGAAACAGTTCAGAAAGCCTTTTGCACTTTTATACAGTGCTATTCAGCATCATTCTGCAAAAATACAATTTACTCCAAGAAATGGTGAATAGACAGTAAGACCAAATGCATTCACTGCAAAGATGTTACTTTGGTTTTACAGTGTAGCCACTTTACATATCAGTCCTAATTCAGTGCACCAGTCCAAAGGCAGCTATGAGCATGTAAATGGGATGCTACGTATAAGTAGGATGTTATATACATAAAATGCATAACTACAATAACAATAATAGTAATAATAATAATAATAATAATATTAATGTATATGGTGCACATGTGAAGAAGACATGGGGAACTTTGTGTTATATTGTTAATTATATACAATATGTTGTGCATGTGATACTGACTGCTGCTCAGGTCCTACAGTGAGTACTTGTAGTGAGTACCCGCAGTGAGTACCCGCAGTGAGTACCCGCAGTGAGTACCCGCAGTGAATGCCACAGCGCCTTCCCTTCCTCAAGCGGCTTGTGTGTGTCTCTCTCTCTTTCCGCCCCCCCATCGGCGCACAGTGCCTTATCCGGCCACTGGGAAACTGAGGATCACCGATGTCACCCACAGCACCATGAAGCTGGACTGGGACGCTGCTCCAGGAAGGGTGACCAAGTACATCATCACCTACAAGCCGGAGGAAGGCGAGGCCAAGGAGGTAGGCCGCAGGGCTCCTACCCTCCACACCGCGCTTATCTGTATATGTCAGT
>JAODLC010000043.1:1682181-1707598 GCA_026781145.1 Hippopotamyrus pictus | reverse complement strand
TCCTCCCACCATCCCTCCTGCTTGGCAAGGTAAGGAGGAGGTACGTCGGAGTGTAACGGATTCAATGTTACTTTCTGAAGCCACATTGCCTTTGGGACGTGACTCAGCACGCTTCTCGAGTTTAGCTGCCTACGTTATTCATTGATCTATGCAAGGACAATTCCAAACCTAAGGCAGCACTTAATGAACCGCACATTACCCAGGGAACACTGGGGGAACTGTGGTCTGAGAGGTGGGTTTGTTGGGCTGCTGTTGAGCACATGCACAAAACTGGCCCCTAGTCTAACCTCAGTGGACTTGTGGGTAAAAGCAGCCACCACATGTAGCGTAGCCAAAAGCACACAGCTTATTTTATATTTTTCTGTAAACATTAGGCATTGTATTCAAATTTATGGTCTTGAAGAGATGATTTCTTGTGGCAATGAAGATTTCAAATAGGCTACACTGTGCTGGATCGATAGAGCATGTATTCGTCCAACCGTTTACATAAAAAAAGCAACTCTTCGTCTCCACTATTTATGGTCTGCAGTTGCTTTTTATCTATTTGTTTGTTTTCTTAAGAAAAGTGTGAGAATTTAAAAGAAATGTCTCATGCCGGTTCATCGAGTCCTGAAATTTTGCCAAGATCTTTCTTGGTCTTATTGTCCTGTCTTCAGTCCCTGCTGCGGAGACTTAACTGACTTCTTCTCATGCGCAGTCTGCAAAGGCGCCAAAGCGGACGTGGTCTTCCTCATCGACGGCTCCTGGAGTATCGGCGATGACAACTTCAACAAGGTCGTGCAGTTTGTCTTTAACACCATCGGAGCCTTTGACATCATCAGCCCTTCGGGGATGCAGGTATGAGAATGAGCCTTTTTCCAGCTACTTCGTACAGCACGAAGGCCCACAAGTGCGGACAGACCTTGTCATTTACTGACTTTTTCTTTGGAAACAGGTGTCCATTGCGCAGTACAGTGATGGGGCCCAAACTGAGTTTAAATTGAACAGTTACCACGACAAGGGTGCAGTCCTGGCTGCCCTTCAGCTTGTTCAGTACCGCGGTGGAAA
Source organism: Hippopotamyrus pictus (assembly GCA_026781145.1). Classification (NCBI taxonomy): domain Eukaryota; kingdom Metazoa; phylum Chordata; class Actinopteri; order Osteoglossiformes; family Mormyridae; genus Hippopotamyrus; species Hippopotamyrus pictus. The sequence continues at coordinate 1,706,551 of JAODLC010000043.1, read as the reverse complement.
TACAAAAACAGGTACCTGTCTCACTTGTCCTCAGCATCTGCTTTGTTTTGGTTCAGAGAGATAACCAATCAGATTGTAGTGGAGGTGGGTCCAAGCAACTAGAGGAGATGGGACAAACCAATGAGATGTGTTGGTCCTGCCGGGTCTAGTCACTTGGGCCCACCTACTCTATAATCTAATTCTATAATATCACTCTGAACCAATCATTTTTCATTCTGCCCACAGAACATTTTCGTCTAAATAGATTTCCCACAAGCTCCAAATTCACCCCTGCAATTTCAAGTCACTTTTTAGACACAATGACAGTCTGCTAATGTAGTGCTTCTCATCTCGGTCCTCGTGGACTCACAGACATTCCATGTATTTGCTTCCTCTCAGCTCCCTGGCAGACAGTCTACGTTTTTGCAAAACGCACACCAGTTATGCAGCAAAAACGTGGACTGTCTGCAGGTCCCCAAGAACCAGACTGGGAGCTTTCTGCCTGATTTTGACTGTTTGTTGCCTCTTCATTGTTCAGGCATCGCTCTAAAGCATATTAGCGAGAAGGTCTTCACTTCAGAAAATGGAATGAGGAGAAACGTGCCTAAGGTCCTGGTCGTTATCACGGACGGCCGGTCTCAGGATGAAGTCAAGGTCAATGCGGCCAAGCTGCAGCAAGCAGGCAAGAGAAGACATCCTGTGTGAAATCGGGTTTTTAGTAACGTGTTACTGGGTGCAGAAATGGAGTATAAGGGGCTTTCTTGTGTGCTCCCTGCAGGCTACAGTGTCTTTGTTGTCGGCGTGGCTGACGTGGACTATGCTGAGTTACAGAACATCGGAAGCAAACCCAGCGAAAGACACATCTTTGTGGTGGACGACTTTGATGCCTTTGCCTCCATTCAGGATAACCTCGTGACATTCATCTGTGAAACTGCCACTTCAAGTAAACTTATCTTCATGAAAAATATTTCATTTTTCATTGTAGTTGTTTTATATTTGTAATATTTTGCCTTCATTGAATCATTTTTATTATATGTTTTTTTAGGTTGTCCTTTGATCTACCTGAATGAATTTACATCCCCTGGTGAGATGCTGTAGAGTAAATGTTTCAGTATATGCTCTTTTTGTGGGATCAGTGAATTTAACACACTAATGTTTTGTTGTGTAACAATGTCTCTTCTTTTTCTGCAGGCTTCAGGATGCTGGAGGTTTTCAACTTAACGGAAAAGACTTATGCCTCCATAAAAGGTGTATCAATGGAACCGGGCTCGTTTAACAGTTTCACAGCCTACAGGCTCCACAAAAATGCATTTCTGACCCAGCCAACAACGTGAGTTGGACTCTTACTAAGTTTTCTGTCCCGCAGGCTTTAGTGTTGTATGATTTGAATTGATTTGATTTTGAAATTATTGTTAATAAGCAGAGGGCTTTTAAAAACTCTTAAGGCAGTGGGCAAGCATCAAGATATTAAATACATACTTCACGTAAATGTAACAACTAACCCTAATCCTAACCCTAACCCTCTACATAAAACTAACCAAGTGCTCAAAATGCTTATGTTGCATTTATGTATTTTAAGCTTTCAGTTGGAAATGTAGTTGCACTGAATATGACTTTGATCTCGCTCTGTGTGTATGATGAAATGCATGTATGTGTACCCATTTCCAGACAATGAGGCAATGAGAGAAATCAACCAACTCAATGTGTAATAAGTGGCTGACCTGTCAGTTCAGAACTTAACATAAAAAATACGGATATTCCCAAGTCGTGTTCTCAGTTGCACTAAAGTGCTGTCTTGGTTTGTGCCTTAAGAAAAATCTTAAAACCTTAAAATTATAGACTGCAAATTCTGCTTGTCATAATTTATGCCACCACTAATATATATCTATAGTAAGTATGCCCCTGGTGTATATTTCACATAAGTGGTTAATATATACGGAAACCTCTGTGATTGCAAACACTTGCTTTTGTGGCGGCTCTAACGCTTCCTTGAGTGGGATGCGGGTTCTCCACGTTCCTCCTAATGATCTGTTCCCCTCTTTGTGTCAACAGAGAAATCCACCCTGATGGTTTGCCACGAGCCTACACCATCATCTTGATGTTCCGTCTCCTCCCTGACTCACCTACTGATGCTTTTGATATCTGGCAGATCTCAGACAAGGCCAACAAGCCCGAGACTGGCGTTACAGTGGACAGTAAGGCTTTGTCTTCTCAGAAGGGTTATGGAGTCATACGTCCGGCAGTGTGGCTTGCTGAAGATAGCTGGCCTTGCTGAAGTTAGCTGGGCTTGCTGAAGTTCGCTGGACTTACTGAAGTTACCTGGGCTTGCTGAAGTTACCTGGGTTTACTGAAGTTAGCTGGGCTTGCTAAAGTTAGCTGGGTTTACTGAAATTAGCTGGGCTTGCTGAAGTTAGCTGGGTTTACTGAAGTTACTGCATCATAAAGCAGTGGTCTTACAGCATGGTTTTTAATGAGATCCCAATGCTACTCTGGTTCCTCTTTAGTAATCACTCAGGAACATAGACTGTCGCCACGCATGTCCCACAGTTGACCAACTCCAGCTGCCACTCGGGAAAATCCAAACTCCTCTGCCTTGTGGCAGGTTTCGCTCTGCATCCCTGCTGGCTCGCCTGGGTGCTTGTTTGTGTGCAGGCGTTTCTGTCCCCTGGCTCCGTGCCACTATTTGAGTTTTGTAAGCTGAGCCAGACATACTGAGTAACGTGCCACTGGGGAGTCACCTGAAGGTCTTCTCTCGGGGCTTTCTTTTTTCCAGTTTCCAAAAAAGCAATATCATTTTATAACAAGGACACCCGTGGAGAGATCCAGAGAGTTATGTTCGACAATGACAAAGTGAAGCAGATCTTCCATGGAAGCTTCCACAAGGTAAGCAAACAGCACACCGATCGCTTTATGCTAAGCACAGCCCTCAGAACCGCGGGTGAATTCTTTATGACATCCCGAGGATACGGAGAAACCTGCGATGCCTTACATTCCTAAGACATTATATATTGCATTTCTTGGAATTGGAATACAGCTTTGGACATGTACAGGGTTGCTGTCCTTCCATGCCTCCACTATATGGCTTAAATTTAAAACTGTGATTGCATTCCCACTGGGTTGAATAGGTTGTACTTGGTTACCATGCAATACCTGCATTCCCGAAGGGCTTTTGGAAGTTACACAACCCATCGTTAAGGCTAGCATCATTATAGAGCATTGCATCATGGAAAGATGATCAGTTGTTGGTCAGCATTCATGCTAAGCAATAGCTGCAGTTGTACTTCGAGGTGAACGTGAAGTGAATGTAAGTTGATTCAGTTCATGACTGGAATGAGGACATTTACTAAAATGGTGAGGAACCCAGTATTTTTCTCTCTCACATGAATGAGTGTTAGTTGTTACAAACATATGGTGCTGGCTGTGTCAGCCAGCTGCTGTGGGGTAGTGAGGGCAGTACGGTCTGTCAGGCAGTGCCCCTTTTCTGAGCAGAGAGAGAGTGCAGTGCAGCCAGTCAGGCAGTGACCCTTTTCTGAGCAGAGCGAGAGTGCAGTGCAGCCAGTCAGACAGTGACCCTTTTCTGAGCAGAGCAAGAGGGCAGTCATGCCAGTTAGGCAGTGACCCTTTGCTGAGCAGAGAGAGAGGGCAGTGCAGCCACTCAGGCAGTGACCCTTTACTGAGCAGAGCGAGAGGGCAGTGATGCCAGTTGGGCAGTGACCTTCTGCTGAGCAGAGCGAGAGGGCAGTTTGGCCAGTTAGGCAGTGAACCTTTGCTGAGCAGAGTGAAAGGGCAGTGATGCCAGTCAGGCAGTGACCCTTTGCCGAGCAGAGTGAGAGTGCAGTATGGCCAGTCAGGCAGTGACCCTTTGTTGAGCAGAGCGAGGGGGCAGTGATGCCAGTTGGGCAGTGACCCTTTGCTGAGCAGAGCGAGAGGGCAGTTTGGCCAGTTAGGCAGTGAACCTTTGCTGAGCAGAGTGAAAGGGCAGTGATGCCAGTCAGGCAGAAACTGTTTGCCTTGCAGAGCAGATCTCTGCTAAGTGCAGGTCACTTCGCTCAAGCTACGGTTTGCTGGTCCTTGTTGGCGAAAGTATTTACCAGGCTGTGTGTCTGAAGCCCTTGTAGCTCATCATAATAGACATTTCAGTCCAAATAATAGTCCCTTGTAAGACTCCATTTTTGCCTCCCAGCACTTGAGTTGGCACCCAATGCTGATATAACAGCTAGCATTCAATACAAATTTTCATTTGTTTCAGTTTTGAAGGTGGCCAATTCGAGAGAGTTTGGAACATCCCTCCTTTAGTTCTGTAGTTCAGGACCAGTGTCACTGAGTGCCTATAAGAGGCACAGCAGAGGGGTGGTTGCCGGGGTGACCACATAACACACTTCCAGAAGAACCTATGAGAGCTTTCTGTTAAAAAGCAGGGCAGCTCCTGGCTCTTCTGTCTGGAAAATCTTGGGTCACTGCTCCAGCTATTAAGCAATTACATCAGAAAGCCTGAGGAAAACCAGCTTGAAGGTTTATTATTATTATTATTATTATTATTTTTTTACTCTGCCCTTGGCTCTCACACAGCTCCGCGCTTTGGTAGCTGACCGCGGGGGGCTTGTTGCGGTCACTCCTCTGCTCAGCCCACACTTCCCAGCGAAGGGAGTTACGAGCGGAATCACTGCTGTGTGTCTGTCCACTCGTGTGCCATGGGGGGCACGCCCTGCCAGTGCCGCCGAAGGTCATAACTCTGCTTTCGATAACTGTGTCACAGCTGGGAAGCGTTTTTGGTTTTCTTTTATTGGCCCATTCGTATAACTGCTAATTCCTCAGGCTCAGCAAGATCCAGAATGCCTCAGTCACTGTTTATGAAATACTGTACTCAGTCCATAGATCTGAATCAATTAAAGGTATCTGCTCACTAACAGTATGTCTGGACTGTGTTTCTAGGTTTCAGATTTGTGGAAAACTTAAAATTACACCACATCACATGGTCCCTAATGTACCAGCCTTTAGCAAGGATTCAACTATTAAGCCAGATGACTGTTACATTCTAAATGTTTAAAAAAATAAAAGAAGCAAGTCATTTTAGAATTGCAACCATCTAGAATTCGTGGAAGACACATGGCTTTATGTTTACATGATGATGTCTTCGGCTTATTCCAGCCTAGCAACGCGTGTTTTGTAGGGAAGATTTGTTACATAGGACATTGTGTTGTTGTGCCGTCACCATCATCATTTCACCGGACTGGGAATGAAGTACTATAATACTTGGGTGTCATGGTGCCTTAGTGGGTAGCGGTATAGCCTGGTTAGGTGAACAGGTGTCTGTGTGTGTGTGTGTGTGTGTGTGTATGTGTGTGCATGTCAACATGTGACCTGTCATGGACTGGCATCCCATCAAATCATCTCTGACACATGCACTGTGTTTCCTCGGTGAGGCTGTGGATGCCCTTTGCTTCTTTGGTGAGACTGTGGACTCCCTGTCCTTCCTCTGTGAGGCTGTAGACTCCCTGTCCTTCTTTGGTGAGGCTGTGGACTCACTTTGCTTCCTCGGTGAGGCTGCAGAGTCCCCGTCCTTCCTATTTGAGGCTGCAGACTACATGTCCTTTGTCAATGAGGCAGTGGACTCGCTTTGCTTCCTCACTGAGGCTTTGGAGTCCCTGTCCTTCCTCGGGGAGGCTGTGGACTCACTTTGCTTCCTCACTGAGGCTGTGAAGTCCCTGTCCTTCCTCTGTGAGGCTGCAGACTTCATGTCCTTTGTTGGTGAGGCAGTGGACTTGCTTTGCTTCCTCGCTGAGGCTGTGGAGTTACTGTCCTTCCTTGCTGAGGCTGTGGGCTCCCTGTCCTTCCTCGGGGAGGCTGTGGACTCCCTGTCCTTCCTTGCTGAGGCTGTGGGCTCCCTGTCCTTCCTCGGGGAGGCTGTGGACTCCCTGTCCTTCCCTGGGGAGGCTGTGGACTCGCTTTGCTTCTTCGGTGAGGATGCTGAATCCCTGTCCTTCCTCGGGGAGACTGTGGATTTGCTTTGCTTCCTCATTGAGGCTGTGGAGTCCCTGTCCTTCCTCTGTGAGGTTGCAGACTTCACGTCCTTCTTTGGTGAGGCTGTGAACTCGCTTTGCTTACTCAGCAACACTGCAGACTCCCTGCCCTTTCTCGGTGAGGCTGCGGACTCACTGTGCTTCTTGGGTGAGGCTGTGGACTCGCTGTGGTCCTGCTCTGTAAAAGTGTGAAAACTTTAAATGATAAAGTGTTTAATTTAACACAGTTTCTCAAAGTATATTACTTAACCAGCAGAAAAATGCATAAAAAACAAAAATGAGAGTCTGGTTGAACCACATATCTTAATGAAGTTGTTGATGTTACAAAGTGCAGAAATGCAGGCATTTGTTCATCAGCGAAGGGATTAAACATCCATTCAGCTTCGATCAGTATGACTCACATCCGCCGGCATGTGTGGGGGAGGGACAGCTTCAATGTCACTGTTGTCCCTGCTGGAGTAACATGTTCATCAGTGTTGAGACGTCTTCAAAGACATTTTGCCTTTAATTTACCAACCTGCTGTCTCGTTTGTTATTTGTAGGTGTCTGGTAGAGTCTTATCTACCTGACAACAGGAGTATTTGTAATAAATGGGTGTTTACAGCGCTGACAGTTTTGTGGAATGTACAGTATATCCAGTTTTTTTGATCTTCACATTCAGTGGACTTTTATAAACATCTACGGCCCTTTGAAGGTGGATCTCACTCAGCAACTATAAATAATTTCCATGTTTTTTCCAGTTACTTTTATTTTTTCTGTGCCCGTGACGTACAGTGTTAGTCACAGATGCTTTGGTGTTTTCACGTCTCTCGCAGTATTAAGTGATACTTTTGTTTTACCATTGATGAGATGCCTATAGTGCATAATGACGTCCTTGTCGACCACAGCCTATGTGTTCAGTCATAATACTACTGTTTGTAGTTTTTATATTGTGATGCTGTACTCAGTGACAAACAAACAAAAAACTACAATACCCATGAAGGAAAACTCGCGCAACCAGACGGAGATAAAAACCTAAGGCAGGTAATTTGAGGCAATACAGAGTGTAAGAAGAGAGTGGCATCGAGGGCCGGGGGGATGCTGAGGCGAGGAGATGAAGCGGGTCGTGTACGTTTGGGGTAAATGAACTTGAGAGTTTGGAGATGCATCGGTTCACAGAAGAGATTTTCAGGCACTAGGTCAGTGGTTCCCAGCCCAGTCCTCAGGGACCCCAGACAGTCCACATTTCTGCTCCCTCCCAGCTCCCAACAACTGTACCAGGTGTTCGGTGTTCTTGATTGGCTCGGAGCTGGGAGGGAGCAAAAATGTGGGCTGTCTGGGGTCCCTGAGGACTTGGTTGGGAACCACTGCTCTAGGTCATTAGGGGCATCACCTTACAGATCTATGAGGCAGCTCGATGGCGCGGGAGAGAGTTTTATATTTTCATGGGATGCAACATAATAATTTATCTATAAAGGTCTATTTTTGGGGGGATTCATGAATCCAAATTAAATAATGGGGGGTACGCCCCTCCTTCTCCCAAATTCCAATGCCCCAGATTGTGTGCATCTGTAAAGATGGTCAGGATTGTATTATAAAGCTTATGAGGCTTTGTGTCTCGGTTGGATAAATCTTTGTGCCACTGAGAGTGAGTTTGGTCAGCTGTCACGAAGCGAGCGGGAGTTCGGACCAGGGAAACAGGGGAAGGAGTCGGGAAGTTGGGTAACGAGGGATTTATTCGGAGAACAACACGGAACAGCAAGGCACCCGGGGCACGACAGGTAGCGACGTTACTGACGGGACTGGGGAAACATACTCTAATGCAGACAGGAATAATGAAAACAAGTCGAAACAGCTGATGACACGGGGATTCCACACGAGGTTAACGAGGGGGCGTGGCACACAGGAGGATCGGACGAGCGGGGCATGACATCAGCTCTGTGTGTGCTGTAGTAACCACTGCTGAAAAATAACCACTGATGCATTACAGTTATGTCAGTAACTGCAGTGGTGCGGCACTGGACGCTCAGAAGTTTTCTCATAATGGTGTCGTGCTGAAATGGGGACGGAGTCAGCAGCACTGACCATACCACAAAGTGACAGCAACACTAAATGTGGTATGAAAATTGAGAACATGTTCTCATAAGGAACATTATACTGTGTCAGTCTAGAGGAAAAGACTCCCTAGTTTTCCAAATGTAGTGCTCCACATATTTGTTGTGGCCCCGACATAAAAAATGAGGAGGCCTAATTTTAATCGGTTATAGAGGCATGTTTTCCGTTGTTCCAGTTACGAGGAAGGTATCCCATCTGATGTTTCCACTTCTTCTCGCTCGTTATCCCTTGTGTTTATTGTTTTGCGTGTTTTAACCGGTGCCATGAGTTTTGATTGTGATTGTGTTTTGGTTATCACTATGTAAGATGAATTTTATCATTTTTTTTACATTTTTCTTTTAGGAAAAAAATAATTGCCTCGAGGAAAATTTAAGATATCTTAGCTATAGTACTCTAAATATTTTCAATTTTAGTTCTGTAGAACTTCTGTACAAAAGTTCTGTTTCTTGTCTCCATTTTAAATGACTTATCATGGGATATAAATAAAAAAGGAAATACTTCTTCGGAATATAACAAGCTGGCTGAAAGAGTGTGTGAGAGTAAACGAGTCCTACTTTTACAGCTCCATATCCTCGTCTCTCCGGAAAGCGTCAAACTCAACGTCGACTGCCAGGAAGTAGCAGAGAAGCGGATAAAAGAAGCTGGAAACACTTCCTCCGATGGATACCAGGTGCTCGGCAAAATGTCCAAGTCCATTGGAGCCAAAGGAGAATCAGCAACGGTCAGTAAAATCGCCGTTCATTGTGTGCCGGTGCTGTAAACCACCGACGGCCCCTTTTGCACAGAACTTGGTGGGATGCATCATTCTCATTATTGTTCGTATACCGTAGTATCTGAAGTGCTCAGCTTTGCAAGTCAAATGTGTCGTGTTCCTTGGCATGGATCCGTGCTCACTGTGATCTCCGACCATGGGCCCATGGTGTCTAATGTTGTTTTTCTGCATTTCTTGTCCTGCAGTTCCAGCTCCAGATGTTCGACATTGTCTGCAGCCTGGGCTGGACCAGCAGGGACAGATGCTGCGATATTCCTTCAATGGTAACAGGACCTCTGCTTGACCTCCCTTCCAAAAGCCACACATGCCATCAGTGTTTGGGTGTGCTCAGCTCAGGGCTGCCGTAACCGTAAAATAACATTTCCACTGCATTAACAGGGACTGATTATCGAGGGGCAGAGAGAGAGGGAACACCAACATACTAAATCATTCAAGCTTAGTGTTGTAGAAATTCCTGATGCTTTTCCTAGGGGTTATCGGTGGCCAAATGATGAAACTCCAAGTGGACTTTTCTTAGAAAAACATCCAGTTTGGACCTCTTGGGTGTGTTTTTTGAGCTGTAAGGCAGTGGAGGATAATGACTATATTTAAACAAGCCAGCTGCAACTTCAAACAGTCTGCAGATGAAAATGATGTCACTCATTGGCTTGGCCTGCTCTATTCAGCCTCCGAGGCATCTGAACAATGAACTGGTATGAATGCGTAAATAAGAAAAAGACAAGATCGTAGCAACGTAATGTTGTTAACCTTACATGTGTTGCAGGGGGATATTGATGGACTTTGCAGTGAACTGTGATATTTTGACTAAACTTTGTAACCTTAAAAAGGGACCGATTCCAGCAGCTGATGTTCATAAACAGAATTGTCACAGTTTAGCATTAAAAATAATTAAAAATACTACTAATATTTTTTTCTGCTGCTGTTCTTAGACTGTCCTCTTCTTGAAAAATGCTGCTTGGTGCTAAACATGTTTATTAGATACTATTTGCAGTAATAACTTACTGACAGCTGCTGAAACACCCTTTTAAGTGTGAGATTCTCAAAAATACCCTATTCTCTTATTCTCATTTTCTTCTCTTTCTTCTCAACATATATGATTTTCTGTGGAGTGCCAGTGTTAAATTGTTTATTGCCAGTGTTACATGGGTGTTCTTTTTTGATTTGATGTCATCAACTGTTCACCTAATTTCTTTATAAGATAACCAAAATGCTGAAATTTTAATACCTGGACCCGTTTTAAATGTCTCCTGTTTTTAAGTGCTGATGCAAACACTGAATGCTCAGAATTCTCATCTTTCAACAGCATGTTTGTCTGACCTTCAATATTTTACTGTTTAGCTGAATTTTTTTGTCCGGTCTCCAGTGTTTATCTTTATCGCCTGTTTGTACTTTCAGCACGATCATGATTTATTTCCCCCCGAATATCTGTAACCCGTTACACTGGCTGTCCCGCGGAGCAGTGCGGCTCTTTGGTTTGGAGCAGGGACAGTGTCCTTACCCCACCTGGGAGTTAACGCCCCCCTCCCTCGCGGCACACCCCGATGCCCCCCCACCACGCCATCCGGCACAGGCGACGCTCACGCGCCTCTCGTGGTTCTCTTCCTCTTTCCGTTACTCGCAGAGGGACGAGCTGAAGTGTCCGGCCCTTCCCAACGCCTGCACGTGCACGACGGCCAGCACGGGAGCCCCAGGCCCCCCCGGCCCAGCGGTAAACATTCACCCCCCCCCCTTTCAGGCTGCAGCATGAGCACAGCTGCATTATACTCCAGTCGAAAGAGTGTTGGCCAGTCGTGTATAGTTGTACAGAATGAGGATGTTCTCAAAGTTTTGGTCGTGATGTACAATTGTTGTTCAGTTTTTCTTTCTGCTCGATAAGGCTCCCAGCTTTGTTGACATCAGAAACGATAAAGGCCGCAGTTAAGCCTGCGGAGGGCTTTCAGCCTGTGAACGATAACCGCAAATGACACAGTGGGAAAGCTTTTGCTGCCTGGAATCCGCCTGCTTTCTGGGTAACTTCATGGAATACTCTTCTTGTTCCAGGGTGGACCCGGCAGTAAAGGCCCTCGAGGTGAAAAGGGAGAGGCAGGCCCAGCGGTAATGAACCCCTCAGCACTTTCCCGACAGGCCACAGCCTTATCGCTGTTCCTCAATGTATTTAAACCAACAATAGCTGCCACACAGTATTTCGAGATACTGAGCATTTTACTAATGTGGCAAGAAGGGCAGAACGTTTACTGTCTCCAGTGCCAGGACTGCTAAAAAAATGTGGCTGAATAGCTGCAAAAGTTAGGTAGAGGGAAAAGGTACAGCTGTTTCACAAAACCGTGAGCTTTTGTTATTGTGTTTGTGATTTATGGATGGCTGGACAGATACATATCGAGAGACATTCCATGGTTTGTTTGTTGCCTTCCAGCAATTTGAAGTAGATGCATTTAATGTTGGACGGCCCGCCAGAGGTGTTAGCAAATGTCTTCCATGTTTGATTGATTTCATCCGTTTTGTCTCTGCCGTCCTCTTTTAGGGCCCCGTGGGACCGCGTGGCGATCAGGGATTACCGGGCCCCATGGGATTGCCGGGCCCCCAGGGGCCCAGCGGCCGGTCCCTTCCCGGAGAGGCGGTAAGACTCCAGCTGCAAACCGAAGCATCCGTCTGACACCTCTGTGGCATCAGCACATCACTTGCGGAGCAAACAGGAATTACGATCCACTTATTTTCTGAGTGATTTACGGACTGAGCACCAATCACAGCAGGAACTTGGCTTCTCACAGTGTTTGGTGTCTGAAGTTAACTGGAAAACGCTGAAATCATTTAGAGTTAATGCAGCCATATAAAACAGCTCCACCTTGTTCCTACCTACCTTCCAGACTCATTCTCTGAACGGTGCTAGTGAAGAGTTTGAACATTACAAACTGATTCTGCATGCCTGTGGCACAAATCAGTCAAGCTCCACACTCATAAATCCTATGATAACAACAAGTGACTAGTCCTCATATACTCTTGATGATAAAAGCAGGTTATTGTACGGTATGGTATAGTATACTAAATGTTAAATAACATCTAATATAGATTTGGGGTGTGTCATTTGAGTGTAACAACATACACAGAAAAGCCAATTTCACAGAAGTATTTTAAACACATTAAAATTTATTGCCTCTCTACTTCAGGGTCGTCCTGGACCCAAAGGAGATCCTGGTGACTCTGGGTTACCTGGGCCTTCCGTGAGTATTTCGTGACATTTTTGCCCTAAGTATGGTTTTGAAACAGAAAACACCTACGTCAAGTGATCAGGTTAGCCTGAGGATCAGTGCTAGTGCAGAGTCTGCAAACGAAATAACTAGCTTTTAATGAGGAGCTCAACAGCCATTATCTTTCATGCAATTAGGATATGAAGGGATGTCACGTGACACGCACTGCAGAAGATAACGATTAAAGATAAACGATTTATACATGCAAGATGGTCAAGAGTCACATGCTATATCAGACTGAAGGTCAGCTGGAGAAATCATGTCATTCTCCGATAGATGTTCCCTAGCAGGAACAAACAGTGAAAGGTCTGAAAATAGACACACTGTTTAGTCTGCATGTGGCCTCTAAGGAAGAAAGACAAAAGGCCAAAGGTCCTCTTCTCTCAAGGGCCTTTCATGCAAAAATACCTTTTATGGAATCTGATTGTGAAAAAGAATCAGGTTCAAAAAGGAACTCAGTGGGATCATGAAGTGCTTCCAATGTGTCATGTTTACTCATATGTAGCATAATAATAATAATAATAATAATTATTATTATTATTATTATTATTATTGCCTGGTCTTGTCTTGTCTGGTCTGGTCCGTTGTGGTCTGAACTGGTCTTGTTTGGTCTGACGAGATATGGGATGACACAATACTGTTCACATAATTTTTTTATCAATTAAAATTGGTGCTTTATTAAAGATTATAAATAGAGACCAAAAATACTCGTTCCTGGTGCTAAGCAATGCAGGTGCTTCGGTTGTGATCCTAGAATCACAGCTACAATCAAGCCAGGGTACGTTTTCCAGATGTTCCTGTTAGCAGCTTACATAATTGGACTTATTCAGCCGCATGGATCTGACTATGCTGTTAAGAAACACACCTCCATTCAGCTGCCAACTCGCAGGGAATTTGATGGAGGGGAAAGGTGAGGAATCATTGTTATATCTCACATGTGGTGAGATCTTTTTGGTTCTTTGTTTTAGCCAACTATGACTACGTTTATGCAAACTATGCCTGTGTGTACATGTGTTTTTAATGAGCTGATTACGGAGCTAGTCATGTAGACACAGTAATTGTGTTATTAAAAACACATGTAAACACTTTAATCAGGTTATTGCATTTAAACGGATGTTAAGCAGTATGTTCCATAGGGCTGGACGATAAGAACCAAAAACCATATCGGGATTTTTAAGCAGAATATCAATATTCTGTTAAGTGTGTTAAATGTTAATTTTTAAATAAAAACCACATGTGAGATAAAACAAACAGTTTTATTAAAACAACGTGTGGGCTTCCTTGTTTGCAAATATACAACAACCATTCAGTATAGACATATTCTTTATTTTACTCAAATCTCAAAATAAAAACAAGAATCAATGTATATGCTTATATTTGTTGTCTAGGTTAAATAAAACAGCCATGAAATAAAAGCAATTCACTCAACTATTTCCGCCAAGAGACTCATTTTTTGCTCAGTTTTTACTCATTTTATGACACTGACCTCAAAACATAAGGTGAAGTTTTTTTTTCTGTTCATAAACCATATAAACTGATAATCTAATCAACACATGGGTTAGTGTTTTCTGAATTTGTAGCACGTCGACACATCTGTGACCATAGATATCCGTGTCAGAGGCGCAGTACTGCTCCCTGTGGCACGGAGCACTTCCGCAACACATTAGGAGAACACAACATATTTAAAACATTGAATTTGCTTAATTTTTTCTGTCTTTAAATTTTTGCATCTACTTCATGTTTTTGTGTTGTGTTCATGTGCTCTGACCTTTCAGGGCCACCATAGATCTGGAATAGATTACATTCCAGAGGACTGACAATAAAAACCAAGCAGTATTTGTGCGCAAATGAGACATAAAAAGAAGATTTACTTGTGACTTTAGGAGCAGAAAACCAATGGGGAAGCTGGTTTGATTCAGTTAGTGAGAGGTGCAGTGTCTGCAGTGGTGCAGTGTGTGCAGTGAGGCAGAGAGAGAGGCTGCTGCTTATTAAATGTGCTTCCCTCGGCCTCCCCAGGGTCTCCCTGGACCTGCTGGCATCGTCGGCCCCATCGGCCCGGCTGGCGTGAGGGTAAGATGTTCTGGAGCTACTTCAGAAGTGTGCGTGTGTAATGAAAAATATGGTTTTATAGCCTTATAGTTCATGCACCTCATTGGCTTACTTAATACTCTCAAATTATGTTGAAATATTCTAAAAATTATTTGAATTGAAAAATGCCACTATATTGTATACATTTATTCAATATGATATAATGTGATAAAAGTTTAATGTAATAAAGCACGCACACACGCTACCATAGTTATTTCTCATGTCTGAATAGCCTTTGTACTCTGGTGGTTGTTCAATGTAGGGACCTCAAGGCAAAGAAGGACCTGCTGGACCGCGGGGACCACCAGGACCAATGGTACGCTGGCAGGCGTGGGCCAATAGCAGCGTCACCAAGCACTCAAACGAGAAGATGAAGGAAACATTGTTTCACGTTTTATTAAATGCAGGAAACATTGTACATAACTGAAGGTGTCTCTGTGTGACACTTAGTGAAGCTCGTGAAGCAGGGTTATGAAAAACGTGGCATTATGGGTATTTATCAGTGTCACAGTGATGCCAGGGAAAACTCAGTTTGAATCTCTCCATCACACAGGGTCCTCCGGGAGCTCCGGGACTGCCCGGACCTGAAGGAAAGCTGGGGAAGTCGGGAGACACGGGGGTCCCGGTGAGTGTCGCTTGTAGCTCTGGAGACCGAGACCTTCCCGGTTCAGTGTCTCACCAGCTAAGGACGGACAAAGGGACTGCGGCTTGGGAGGGCAGGTCATGCAATGAAAGCGTGTGAAACGTCGAGTAATAATAATACTATGACGCTATGATGTGCTGAGTCATACTTTGAAGTGAAGTATAGCTGCGTATCTCAGGATAGTCCTCTGAAGACTTACATTAAGGTCCAGGGTTTCACAAGTATATGAGGCATCTACCGCAGTCTTTTAAACGAAGGCGTAGTTTCAATGCAGTTCTATACAGAACCTTATTAGATATGCAAATAAGATATGTGGCATATACATTCAGTTGTCCCTCATTTAGACCCTGCTCATTGACTCTGGCTTCGTTCTTATGCCTGCCACTGTTTTCTGTTGTATAACGGAATCATTCTCAGTTTTTCCCATTCTAAAACTCAGATTACTTTAGATTCTTTCTTGCCTCTGGGGATAACGTCTTGAATGTTGTTAGCTAATAAATCCAGTCATAGGAATCTACTAACCATAAAAATGACTCAATATGATCCATTTGTCAAAATGTATTTATTGGTTGACTGAAGGTGAACTGTTTATATCTGTGATGATTGGTGTGCCACTTAACTCACAGTTTCACATGCATTTTTCATTGGTGTCAGTTGCAGCACCCCATGCTTTCCAGAATGTAATATTTGTCTCTTCATTTCCACAGGGAGCACCTGGTTTAAAGGGAGATAAAGGAGACCGGGTAAGTCAGATAGCTGGGAGTGATGTCCTGAGGCTCACTGATGATTTAAATCTACTTATAAGGAGAAAATAACACTTTTAGAGACTCCTATTCAATCCGTCCGTCTTCCAAAGGCTCTTCCTGATCAGGTCTTGCAATTGGGACCCTTCCAAAGACACCTAATGTGAATTCTTAACGAGCTCATGTCAGTCTAGACAGTCGGATACGGGCCTTCTTTTCAGAAATGCGTTTTGACTGAAGGAAATTCTTTTTCAGGGAGACTTTGCTTCTCAGAATATGATGCGCTCCATAGCTAGACAGGTCTGCGAGCAGCTGGTCAATGGTGAGGAGTCATTTCTGAGGGGGGGGGCGAGTCAGCAGGGCACCTGAGGAAGCTCTGCCGAATTTTTACAGCAAAATGTAACAACAAATAAGCAAATTATTGATTCTTCTAAAAGGAGACCCTTCAAGGGTCCTGTGATATGGTGATTTAAGGTATAATTCATCATTGTTTTTGTTTGCGGTCTACTGGCATCATTTTGAATTGTCTGACTGGTGCTGTCCTGTTTCAGTCCAAATGGGCAGGGTTAATGAAATGCTGAATCAGATCCCCAACGGTTACCGCAGCAACAATCCCGGGCCCCCTGGTCCTCCGGGCCCTACTGGCAGTCAGGGGTCCCGCGGAGAGCCGGGTCCAGCTGGACGGAATGGATTCCCAGGAAGTCCGGGCTTGCCTGGCCCACAAGGAGAGAGAGGTACCTGCCCTTCATTTGCTCACCAGTTTAAAAGCACAAACTTAATTAAATATGTACAACTTAAAGCAATATGTTGTATTTTACCGTAAATATTTCAAGGAAGTATGTTCTCCTGCACTGTTCCTCTTGTTTACTGGTTGCTTTTTCTTGATTGAATTATGAATGAAATAAATCTGTCATGTTGATATAAACCCTCATAAAGGAATGTTCAGCCCCTCTGCATGTTGAAACACCAATGTATGTTGATTGTTGTCCTGTTTCCAGCATAATATCCTGTATACATTGTGATTTGAATGCAGACAATTGTACGCATGGCCTCTTACAATGTCCCATTGCTGTTCATGCGGTTACATGATAATCTTCCAAATTGTCACATGCTGAAATTGAAATGCTGCATGTGAAACGAGGCGCCAACACACTACGCATGATTCTGGGCCTGTAGTTGAGAGACATCTGTCTTCTGCGACACACAGGGCCAGCAGGTGAGAAAGGTGAGCGGGGAAGCCCAGGATCAGGGCAGAGAGGACAGAGAGGATCATCCGGACCACCTGGTACGTTTTCCTCCGTACATTTAGAAGCATAATAGACACTGAAACCTATTGTTCACCCCACTGCACATAATAAATCTTTCACAGTGAACTTTAACATGTCACATTCCATGGATTTTAAAAAATGCTATTCTGGAAAATGGATGTATTTATCGCTACATCTTTGAGCTGGATGTCTCACTGGGATTTGAGTGCGTCTCTGAGCCGAGCCCCAGTCTTAGAATGGGAGTTCTGGGACTGTGATACGCGGAGGTGTTTCATGCATTGGCGAACTGCCAGCCGCGTTACGTAAATGCGAGTCACTTCACCAATTATGAATATAAATACCAAAATGTTAGTGTTTCCATTTACGCTCTAAATTATGCCATTATCTAAAAGTCCTGTGAAGGAGCCACTTCTTATAATGGTACTTTGTTTTTATGGTTAAAAGAGCTTAGAATTAAAGTCATGGAAAAATAACCTTTGTGTTCAAACACATTCATTTTTTTATGCTGCAGTCTCACTGTCCAGACAAAGAATTAATTAGGTATTTAAATTGAATTAACAAGGTCATGGTTCCCTTTTTGACATTAAGCCACGCCTTCCTGTCCTGTCTCAAGGAGTCCATCAGTATTGGATTTCATGGATGCTTTTCAAAGATGCCTTTCTGGCCCTAGTTTGCAAGACCGAAAGCCATGCAGCATCCTCATTAATTTTAAAACTCCTCCAGCCTTTCAGCCGTCCAACAAAAGCGCGACTTAGGGTTCGGGAGAAGTGGAAAAAATAGACGTCCAGTCTAAGTGGGATGCAGCATGTGGGTCTGAGGCCTTGGCTCCGAGGAGAAAACTCGCAGAATGACATGTGAATCGCAAAGTGTCATGCGGCTCGCTGAGGTCCAGTCTCTGCTCAGACGCTTCCAGGTCTGTTTCTGCGAATAGAGGGAAGTGGCTGGCGGCATGGGGGAGGCGGCTGCGGGCGAGTCACAGCTTCGGTTCCAATCGCGTCCTGGTGCTGTGACTCGCCTCTTGATTGGCAACACATGTACGGACATGGGGGAGTGAGAGACACGGAAAATTCCCAAACACAGCTCATGCAGTCTAGACATAGGAAGCAAAGTATCACCGTGTCGGTGATTTCTTATTTTTTTTGTTTAGTCACTGCAGCAGAAATCAGTTTCCCGTTAATGTGAAAAGGATGAAGTCGGAGAGTCCAAGCGCTTTTCCCCCTTTTTTAAAAATCCTCTCTATGGTTCGACCCCTCTCTCCTCAGGCCCACCAGGTGAGGCTCGGACTGGCCCACCTGGGTCACAGGGTCCCCCGGGACCTCGTGGTCCTCCGGGTCGTCAGGGCAGCACTGGGGTTAGGGGCCCGCCCGGCCCTTCTGGCTATTGTGATTCCTCCCAGTGCGTCGGGATTCCCTACAACGGACAAGGATATCCAGGTCGGTCTATACTGTAAATTTTCTGTAGATCCCACATAACAAAATTATTATGACCAATAGTACAGTATTGCTTTGACTTTTTCAGATGATTTTTTAATAACGTTGCAGTTGCTGTGCACTTTAAAATGCAAAATAACAGTTTTTCCTATTAAATGCCGATGTCCTCTTTGCCTGTTACAGGTTCGGCATAATACTCTTTCTAAGTCGCCTGTACTGCTTCCACTCTGAAGTCCTGTGTTTGAGATATTTTCTCACATGCTTAAGAGCCCTGTTTAAGGATAACCACCACGGATACAATTAATGAACATTGTTGACCGTCGTTAAAACAACAAGCAAAACAGTGGAAAATTCTGGTACTAACAACACCTTCCAGCAACTAGATAGGACAAGCGACAGCGATGGCAGCGACATTGTGGCCTGTTTGCATCTTGAAGCCAAGCGGTGAACAGGAACAGAGCTTCTTTGGGTGAAGGAGCATGTAAACACTACTAACAAGGTGGATTCATAACCAAGACAACAAAAATGTTAACCTGGCAACGTCGAGCTGACACCTGTAAATAAACTAATAGTGCCTTGTAAATGATGATTAATTCACATCCACTAAAATCAAATAACATTTAATAAGCTTGTGACTGATTCCCTGCCGCTTGCTGAATGCCCACATAACCTCTTTTTAATGCCTAAAGCAACCTAGATCTCTTCTCAGGGCCACGTCTGACCCAGCGTCAGGCGCTGCATCATCACATAATCCCTGTGCACTTATTTTTTTCCTTCTAAAGAGAATTTGTTCTTCCACCACCAACTGTTTCTCGGGATAGAACGAAGGATAGTACCTGATTCCGAGATGTGTAGCAGGCTGCTAGTACAGTGTAATCGTTTGTTTATGTAATGTTGTAAATGAAAACATTACAGTCAATGAAGCTCAATGCCAACCGTTGTTTACAAATTCAGTATTCAGAGTTTGTGCTAAAAATCTTTGCGCACGTTGCACAGCCAAAACACGAGCCTATAATATGACTGCTTATCACAAATAGTATATTGTGTTCCAAAGGTTAGAATGCAATGGAATTTGTGCTCAATTGGCCCAAAACAATATCTTTAACTAGGCCCATATCTGCCTGCACCTGAAATCGCCGTAGTCAGCATCCCTGAGGAGGAAGACTATGAAACCGGAATCTCACAAACCCAGCGCCGAAAGAGGTCACTGTCAAGGGAGGAGTCCGAGGAGATGGTCATATAAAGCTTTTTCACATTTCAAAGCCATTTCTATGTGGCCTTATCACACACGATTGGTGTAAATGTAGGTAAATCCCCACAGGAAGTACAGGGCTGATTAGCTCCTTGTTACATGCCGTTCAGCATGTGATAGTTACGTACAGACTTGGGGTTAGCAATGGGGCAGATGTGTCAACAGAAACCGCAAAGAAGAAAATCTGAAAATCTTTCAGCTTGCTGTTCATTCCATTCCATGTCTTTGCTTGTAATATAACGGCTTTTAATGTTTACCAAAGAATCCAGTCTTAATGCTCTCATCCTGGCAAAACCTGCATTCCGCAAAATGATTTTGCAAAGGAGGTGAAGTCCTGTGTTACCCAACACGGCACGATCCTGCATTATATACATCACAGTTCAGCGCGAGTGTTTCACAATAAAGCTGTATCTTGTTATATTGCAATTATACATGTTGACCTCTTTCTCATTGTAAAGAGGATCTGTTGATCTGAGATCTGCCTACAGATATTCAGACTTCAAAACAGCAGTTAAACTTAGTTTCCATTTTGTTATTTTAAACTAAATATGTATTGGTTTTATTATATCAACTCACACACATTTTAGCCAAGGTGCAGTTGCATGTCTGTGGTGTATATTTAGTGAGGCTTTTAAAAATTCAGAATATACTTGTTGTTTTTATTAGTTTCTATTGCAGTTGGAAATTGTCTGCAAGGCTATGAATATAGAACTATTGCACCATGTCTTAGCTGCAAATTGTGAATTTCACAGGCTTATTTTCTTATTTATTTCTGAAACAGAAGAGGCATTTTTCAATAAAACTACTGAAAATATACTTCCTTGCCATTACTGATTTTGTTCCGATAAGAAGGAAGCTATGCGATGTGTGACGGCATTACAAATGGTGAATGGTGTTGGCGTTTTGAGAGTCTCCCTGCAGTCTGACAACTGCAGGACAAACCAGGTGTATTGAGGACAGACACACGTATGTACACGCATATACAGGCACATCTGCATATTCATTTTTACTCAGAAAATGAGGATTTGGTGTAAAATCTGCATTTGGTTTGGACATTAAACGCTCAGGAGGCATGGAAATTCAGCATCTGGAGGTCAGAGAAAAATGCTGTTTTTCAACTGTTTTAGACAAATGAGCAGCGGCTTCCAAGGAAGTCAAGGATGTGGACAGGAATGTGTGAGAGCCGACATGAACTGGCGAGGCCTGTGTCTGAATTCAGGATAGTATGTTTCCAGTGAAGGGTGTCTGGAAGCGACTTGCACTGGCTGAAATTCGAGACTGTACTATTCTCTATGGCAAAGACACCATTTCAATTATGCATCAATGACCATTCGATTACAAATAGAAGGAGCACAGATTCAAATAATCTGATATTGTTTTAATTAAAGATTACATTTCTTTTTATGCATGTGTACGTATGTAAATATACTCTGTGTGTGCATATAAATAGAGCAAAGGTTAAAGGCAAAAGATCCCATGAATAACAGGCCCAATAGACCCCAAGCCTCATGCCCATCTGCTACCTTCAATGCTACAATAAGAAGTCTATCTAGGAAGCCAATTTATTACCAATTTCTAAACAAACTGAAACTTGCTTTGTCATTTCCTATCTCTACTTCTTCATATAAAATACAAACCATTTAAATTATGCACCTGTTTGTACAAATTTACTACTGTACACACTACGAGCACTTTGTTGTTAAAAATGCAAAATTACTGACACTGAAAAGTTTCAAAGTTATAAAACACGTGAGTGAGGCAAGTTGCCGGAATAAAGACGCACGGCGTAGCCAAGCTGAGACTCTTAATATTAATGATACAGTTTGCACTTACACTAACAAATATTATGTGTCACTAATATTTATATAGCCTGATTACATCATTTTATGTGGTCCAAATCATTTTCAGTATTAGTTTTACATGTCGTCTGTGAGTGTCTGCGACCTTTCAGCAAGCTCCAAAAATACTCCTGTTCAATTGTTTACGGCCAACTCACGCATAACTGAAACTGTGGATGTCAAATTTGCGAATGTGACGAGGTTATTGTATAAACAGAAAGAAACATGGTGAGCGAAAACCTGAGGAGCATCGCCATGGGGAACGAATAATACAGCAGGAATGATGGATGTCAAGGTCTGGGATATATTAGACAGTAAGCTAACTTTCAGTACTCATGGTTGACATGCTGAATGCGTAAGGAAAAGGCAGAGAGAATGACCGCCGACAGAGTGCTGGGCAACCAGGACTGATCATTGAGATGTCTCATCATTGGGATACATACACACACACACACACACACACACTACTGTTCAAAAGCTTGGGGTCATTTAGAAATGTCCATTTAAGTAACATCAGATTGATCAGAAATCCTGTGTAGACATTGTTAATGTTGTAAATGAGTATCATGGCTGGAAATGGCTGTTTTTAATGGAATATCTGCATAGGTGTACAGAGTCCCATTATCAGCAGCAATTAGTCACGTGTTCCAGTGGAATGTTGTGTTTGCTAATACAAGTTTATCATTAAAAGGTTAACTGATCATTAGAAAACCCTTTTACAATTATGTTAGCACCGATGAATATTGATGTGTTGACTGAAGAAGCAATAAAACTTTGATCTAGTTGAGTACCTGGAGCATCAGCAATTGTGGAGTCGGTTACAAAATGGTCAGAAACAAAGAACTTTCTTCAGAAACTCATCAGTCTATTCTTGTTCTGAGAAATGAAGGCTATTACATGCGAGAAAGTGCCATCTTGTGCAATGCTGTGTGTTACCCTCCTCACAGAGCAGCGCAAACGGGCTCTAACCACGACGGAAAGAGGAGAGGGAGGCCTCAGTGCACAACTGAGCGAGCGGATAAATATATTAGAGTGTGACGTTTGAGAAACCGATGCCTCATAGGTTTTGAACAGTACCTGCAAAAGACCAGTGTCAACGTCAACAGGGAAGAGGCAACTCTGGCATGCCGGCCTCCTGGGCGGAATTGCAAAGAAAAAGCCGGCTCTCAGAGTGGCCAATAAAAATAGACTGAGACACTGTACAGAGGAAGATTGGAGAAAAGTGCAATGGATAGACGGAGAAGTTTGAAGTGTTCAGATCACAAAGAAGAAATTTTGTGGGATGCAGATCCAATGAAAAGACGCTGGAGGAGCGACACCCGTCAAGCATGGTGGATGATGGTCTGGGCTGCTTTGGTGATGGTACAGTGGGAGATCTGTACAGGGTGAAAGGGATCTTGAAGAAGGAAGGCTGTCACTCCATTCTGCAACGCCATGCCACACCCTGGGGATGGAACTTAATTGGAGCTGATTTCGTCCTGCAGAAGGACAATGACACAAACACAGCTCCAAACTATGCAGGAACTACTTAGGGAAGAAGCAGTCAGCTGGTGTTCTGTGTATAATGGAGTGGCCAGCACAGTCACCGGATCTCAGCTCCATCGTGCTGTTATGGGAGCAGCTTGACCGAATGGTACGTAAGAAGTGCCCATCAAGCCAATCCAACTTGGGGGAGATGCTTCCGGAAGCACGGGGTGAAATCTAATCAGATCACCTCAGCAAACTGACATCTGGAATGATTATTTCTAACTTTGTCAATCGCTATTTCCTACTTATTTAGCCATATTTCCTATTCAAACTATTCATGTATGTTTTCATGGAAAACAAGGACATTTCTAAGTGACCCCAAACTTTTGAATGGTATTTTATGTGTGTGTGGTAATGGTATATATTTTCACATCTTCTCATGATTTAAGGTAGTCCTTCACATCTAAGAAGTTATGAAATCTTCCAAGCCCACATCTGGTATTTAATTCAAACAGCCTGGCCGGGATAGAAGATACTGTCACTTCCTTACACTCGTCTTACCAATAGGATCCCTTTGAAGTTCGTTCTTGATCTGGGCGGTTAAAATTGAAGCATGTAAAAGGTTTTCAATAGTGGCAGAATACCTAAGTAAGGGAAAAAAATTAGATAAGATCTTTGTATGTCACAATAAAATACAACCACAGAGGTGCCCATATAAGATTTGGACCTTAATTACTTTGATTATGATGATCAAAGAGTCACGCAGAGGGAACCTGTCACCCGGTGGGACACGCCGACAGCCAATCAGCATACATGGAATGTCCCGGAATGTGATGCCGGATAGAGTGGCTTCTGAAAGACTAGCACATTTAATTTTGCAGGAAACCAGCAGCACATATCTAGGTACAAAAGTAACCATGGCTGAATTAACTTACATCCTACACCAGGTGTGATGAAACTGTTACGAGTAACTCACGAGTACGTTCTGCCGTCTGACATCTTAACTACAGTCCAGATAGATGGCCGATTACCTGGCAGTCCCCCGTTTATGTCTTTTGAGTACACAAAACAAGAAAACGTAATTGCCCCTGCCAAATGTATTTCTTTGCGCAAAAGGCTGCTGTTGTACTGGAGAAACCATCAAGTAAGTAGGAAATCGCAAAAGGTGAGAATCCTACGGCACTTTCACAGGTCAGTGTTTACGTCTTCCTGTGAAATGCCCTAAAATCTTCTGTCTCATTTTTGCAGGGCATTTAACACGGCTTAAATTTGCAAATAATGCCTTGCCAACTATGACTTCATGAAAAGCACAGTGGATCAACTAACTTCTTCCTCGGCTCCTGACCAGAGCTGTAGTTAGTCACGAGGTGTTTTATAATTGGACAAATACAGCTTCCTGTAGCCAACTTAAAACATTACCAGAAACATAGTTCTGAGGTGGGTGGGTGGGTGGGTGGATGGATGGATGGATGGATGGATGGATGGATGGATGGATGGATAGATAGATAGATAGATAGATAGATAGATAGAT
>JAODLC010000043.1:1666681-1682081 GCA_026781145.1 Hippopotamyrus pictus | reverse complement strand
TGGATGGATGGATGGATGGATGGATGGATGGATGGATGGATGGATAGATAGATAGATAGATAGATAGATAGATAGATCATTTGTCTAGCTAGAGTTGCATGGTGCTACCATGGTTGGCACTGCTGCCTCACATCTCTGGGACCAGGGCTGGAGTCTCCTCCAAGGCTCCATGCGTGTGGAGTTTGCATGTTCTCCCCGTGTCGTCATGGGGTTCCCTCCAGGTTCTCTGATAAGTTGACTGGTATGTGAGCACTCTGATGGGTTGATTTCTTTGTCCTTTTTAAAAATGCTATACAATTAAAATTATGTAGGAAGGAAACGTGTTTTTAGAAAGTTGTAACTGAAGAAAACAGATACGTCATACGTGGCAGACTCATTAATTAAATGTATAGCCCTAATTCACTTGATACACAACACATGTCCACTTATTCCACTAAGGTCTTGTCCATTTGTACAAATCTCCATTTCCAGCCAAAATGACTCTTACAGTGGCCTCAATTCCTCTCTCTGCAGAATCTTTCCATCTAAAAAGTTACCAAGAAATGTATCTGTTTTTAAAACACTTTGGGAGCTGTGTGAGCCCCATTTGGAAAACCTTAGCGGACTTGGTATTGTACTCTGTTGTGCTGAGGAAAAAAAGAATTAAATTAAAATAGCAGACTCAAAATTAATGTAACCAATTTTTATAACCTTTTTTGTAAGATATTTTCATGTTCATGTATGAAAAAGTGGGCTAAATTGGTTGCCTGTAAAACTGTTTTCTGGTTTTCAAAAATTTAAAAATTAAAAATTAGGAATAATCGAAAAAATGTTGTTCTTGCAGTTCTGATCTACAGTGGTGACCGTTGGGCACTAGAGATTTCTGAAATTAATCACAATTGTTATACAATTCAGGTACAGTATGCAATAAATTACATTACAGCTTTTCTTCTTTTAAAATAAAATAGAATCATTTTGAATATGCATATGACATGTTCAGGATTAGCTCCCCATGTGGTATTGTGAAATTAACTTCAGTATGCTTCTAGCCAAGTACCTCTAATACAAAAAATTAATTATCGAATATATGCAAAAGCTGGTAAGATTATATGTCTAATGTACTGTATGCATAGCAAACTGTGTGCATGAGTTTGTATGTGAATTTAAAATACGTATGCATATATTTACTAGAGGTATACATCTCACATCTTCCACATGCAGCAAAAAGAAAACGCACATTAGGGGAGTATAACCATGCCAGAGCCCCTTGCTTTGCCTGCTGGGAATTGGAGTTCTTTTTTATACACCGGTATATTTCAATAAGTGCTTTATCTCAGAGGAGTGCAGCTGGCGGCACAAGAAATTGAACAGAAGTTGTCAGGTTAGGTGCATTGCATTTGCTTGCTGCCCAGCAGGGCACAGGGCCGGCCGGCAAGCAGCCAGCAATCGCCACAGCTTTTCCCAGACCTCCCTGAGCCAGTGTTTCCAGGAGCGAAGCCCTACTGGAAATGCCCCAGTAGATTAACAGTAACAGCATGGGAAACTCTGCAGCTTAAGGCCAGCTTCACCACAACCCGCAGGATGTCTCCATAAATACATAAAATTCCACCTAGATATCGTATTTTTTTTTTGTGTAAAAAAATCTACAACCAGCATACAAAGTTATTTTTCTGAACGATTTTCTGGTTGTCCAAGTGGAGCAAGTGAGGTATACCTGTATAGACCAATTACACTTGTCAAATATTTGTAATGATATGAATTGTAGTGTTTTCAAAGGTAGCTATCATTTACTAATTCTGCTTACACAGAACCACATGTAGACACACCATTACTGAAACTATACTAATCTCACTTTCAAGGGAGTGAAATAGAGAAGTTCATTCCACCAAAGTATCTTGGATGACCACAACATAAGCAATGCCCAGTCAAACAAGAGTGTGTCCTTTGTGTATAAACAAGGTAATGTTAAAAGTGGGTGCATTAAAAACCTGCTTTTGAGGCATTTAAGTACAGAAAGCAGAACCAGTACAGATTTGGATATGGAGGAAGAATTTAACTGCAATGAAAGTTAACAAAAGAGGAAATTCTTATGGCAGTATAACAGTGGAAGGTCCCCGAAGAAATTTAAGCCATCAAATTAGGCTGAAAATCCCACAGAAGCATGAAGTGATGCTAATATGAAGGAAATTGAAATGTTTTGCTTTGGTTATTTTGGATGCTTAGTAACCTGCAAGATATAGCATAGCGGTAGTAATGGAGAGTGCTATGAGGCGGGCATTAACACTGCTATGAGGCGGGCATTAACACTGCTGTGAGGTGGGCATTAACACTGCTGTGAGGTGGGCATTAACACTGCTGTGAGGCGGGCATTAACACTGCTGTGAGGCGGGCATTAGCACTGCATACACCTCCAGTGGTAACTGCCACAAAATTACAATATGCAAACTTTTTGACCTAGAATGTCCATCCTTTTCGCTTTACAAAAAAAGGACAAAAGGCAAGATATATCTTTAGTGTCACTGTACAAGTACAATAAGATGAGGTATCAATCATCGTTTAGAAGCCTCAATAAAAATGAAAAATTTAAGAAAAAAATAAATAGCATATACCTGTAGCAATGCACAAGTATGCAGATAAAAGTATAAGAGGAATATTGTGCATGAATTATTGCACAGGAGATAAATGATTGTACCTGAGAAAGGCAGCGGTTGAGAATTGTAGCATTACTGCAGGATAATGATCAGTATCAGTAATACTGCACAACATAATGGATTATATGAAACACAACTGTGGGACTGAGATAAGTGTGACAGCAGCAGTGATGGATGGGAGCCAGGAGAGCTAGAGTGCCGATTCTGTGTGTGCAGTGCCTGATGTGTGTGCAGTGCCTGATCTGTGTGCAGTGCCTGATCTGTGTGCTGTGGATAATTGTCAGTACAGTTCAGGGTGGGGGGGGGGAAGTGGGCCCAGTGTGTTTAGCAATGTGAGAGCTTGGGGGTAGAAGGTGTTCTGCAGTCGTGCCGTGTGAGCGTAGAGGGCTTGCTGGATGGCAGAAGTATGGGGTGGGTTGGATTACTGCAGATGTTCCTGGCTTTGCAGCTACAGTGGATTCTGAAGAGTTCCTCCAGGGTAGGAAGCTGTGAGCCAGTGATTCTCTGGGCTGTGCTGATGTTGCACTGGAGGGCCTTCCAGTTCTTGGAGGTGCTCCCTGGGTACCACACAGTGATAGAGCACACAACCCAGTGGTGCTCCAGTGTTATGACAGTGGAGGAATACTTGCCCATACGTGCAGTCTGTAGTCTGCTGGTGAGAAAGTCCAGAATCCAACTGCACAGGTGTGTGTTGAGGCCCAGATCAATCAGATTTGTAGACAGCTTACTTGGGGTAATGACCAGTAGTCAATGATCAGCATCTGTAAGTAGCTGTCTTTCTGTTCCAGATGCGACAGGACAATGTGAAGGGCTGGTGAAACAGTGTCCACACCTCACCTGTTTGCCCTATAAGCAAACTGGCGTGAGTCCAGGGAAGGCAGAATGTTTTTCTTTATGTGAGTTAGGACCAGTAATGCAAAGTACTTCATGATAATGGGGGTCTGGGCCAATGAACCATAGTCATTCAGGGACCTGACTGCTGCCTGTCCTGGGACAGGGATGATGGTGGTGGTCTTGAGGCAGGTTCTAAGGAGATGGTGAACAGGCTGGAGAACATGGCTGCCAGCTGTACCACGCAGTACTTCAGGACCCGTCCAGGAAGCCCATCCGGGCCGGCGGCTTTGTCGGGGTTACTGTGGCTTAGGGTGCTAAAAGAAATCAGGTGACTAAAATTAAACAGCAATTTCCTCAAAAATACTAAATCAAACTAAATCAAAAAAAGCTGAATTAGCACTGGGTTACAGTGACAGTAGTCATTCTGTTATCTTTTTAGAAGCGTTTTCACACTGTCACACAGTATACTCACACAGTATACTCACACAGTATTCACTAATAGAGCTGGTAAAATCATAATGACCTAACATTTATGTTTTCTGGTCAGTTTGTAAAAAAAAAAGGAAAAATTAAATCTTCTACCCACAATTCTGCATGTTTTTATAATACAACCCAAGGCAATCAATGACTGACGACTCTCACAGTAAAGATTATCCCTGGGGAAGCTACACTTTGTTACATTATTTGTTGTATTGCCTTTTGTCAGTGAACATGCAATGGAATTTGCCTTTGAGTCACATTTGCCAAAAATACGCACTGCTAAAATTTGAAGCTGGCAGATTTTAAATAAAACGTTCGCTAAAAAATTCCATAAATAATTCAATCAGTGCAGATACATGGTACAGATTCGTTTTTAAGACAAATGGATGAGAGAACTTGTTGGAAGTAAGAAAGGATCCTACAAAAAATGGTATGAAAAAGTTCAGCTTGTTTAAAAGGACGATCAATCCCCGGGTTATATGTTCTCCTTTTGTTATCCTCATGCTTTCCTCTCACAGCCTAAAGACATGTGCTGAGGTCCTCTATGCTTGTTAAATGGCAGCGTATGACTGCATGTGTCAATACGTGAGGCCTGGACTGGATTGACATCCCTTCTGGGGTGACCCCTACCCTGTTCCTTGTGTGAAAGTGTCCAGACGCACCACAACCCATTACTGGATAAGTGGCTATGAAAGATGGGTGGATAGATTACTCACTATTCTGTTTTGATCAATTGCACAGTGTATTTTCCAATTTGGGATGATAAGCAGCAAAAATAAATGTAATGCTCTTCTCTCCATTATCTCAGATACTTATAGTAACTGAAAACTCAATAAAAGAATTGATTGCTTTTAAGTAATTCATTTTATATATACCAACTTAATAAACATTTCTTGAATAACACCATTAATTAATTAGAATGCTGAAAAATAAATCCACAAACATCCAAGAAATTGTGATTTAATGTGTGTACTGAATTTTTTTAAAAGCATGTTTAAAGAGAAATGGGTTTCCAACAATGATTTATGGCATTCTGTAACAATTCCGAAACTAAAAGCCTTTGAAGCACAATCAAAACAGCTGGGTTATTGCATGACCACAGTTAAGTCTTTACATTAAGTCACTTTAGGAGAAATGGCGTCATTTTAGAAACCTCTTAAAAAACTGCCAGGCCTCTTTTCACGTGCTTAGTTCGATCTCATAAACTTACTGCATAACTAATAAAAATTGCTTATTTAGTATCAGTGTTTGGGTAATTTATGAAACATCATTTAAGTCTTCTTAGATGTTGCATTACATGATGGGCACTCATGTGCAATAATTCACATGACGGGCACTCTTTGTTCCATGCATAATGAGCAAATGTGTCTTACAAGTCACACAAACTTACAATTTCCATTAAATATTACTGTCAAGATGTCCTGCACTTTCTACGCTATATGGACAAAAGTATGGGGACACCAACTTCTCCAACATCCTATTGTGAAACCCAGCAAATTAATATGAAAGGCTTTCCATTACATGTCGGAACACTGCCGGTGGGATTTGGTACCATTAGGTATTAATGTTCAATGAGCAGATCTCTTTCTGTGATGAACTCGCTCCCAGACATCTCGCAGATGAACTCGTTCCCAGACATTTCCACTTCACAATCAGTCCAGCTGACCAGAGCAGAAAATTAGCAAACTGCAGTCAGGACCAGTGCCCATATGACCCTGTCCTATGTGTCTTGTCCCCTTTTGGCCAACAGGTGTCACTGGCCATGCTGCTTCCCCCTCTCTGTCTGGAGTGTGTGTGTCTGAGGCTGAACCCCTGCAGCTCCCTTACCTTTCGCTGTTGTTTTTCTAGGTCTTTACTTTGTGTCCCCATTTATAGTTTATCCTACCCGTGCCTTGCTGGTTTATATTTTGCTTGAACTTGTTTCTAGATTTTTCTTGTGTAGTTAGCCCCAGTGCCGGTAAACATTCTCTAGTTTCTTGTTAATTGTAATGTATTCCACCTGCTGCTTGTTGTTCAATGCCTTTTCTGATTCTCGGGTTGATTTTGTTATGGTCCACACCTGCCCCTTGTTACTCCTTGTTTCTCTGTGAATTTAAGTCATTGTTGTTGTAGGTTGGTCACTATTGTTGTTACTCTGTGTTAGTAACAATGTAGTAGTTCTGTGTGTTTATAGTTGTAACTTGGTTGTTTCCCAGTCTTGCTCCCCTTTTTGCACGGTTCCCTAGCGTGTTACTTTGTGGTCATTTTAGTCAGTTCTGGTTTTTTCCTGTTTTGGTCTTGACCCCTTATGGTCCCTTGATTTTCTAGCTTTCCCTTTGTGATCTGTTTCGTTTATAATAAATCCTTTTTCTGGAGCCACTCCACGGACCGTTCCTCCTTTTCCATCCTTTCGCCAGGCCTCACCATAACTGCCGTAGTGGAAAGATGGTGTCTTATGACGGTGCCAAGTTTAAAGCCACTAACCTCGTCTCTATGGCCAATCTTTCTGCTGCCTATGTTTGTTACACCTGCTCTACCAATGGATGTGGCTTAATTAGCTAATTCTTCAAATTAATAGAGGCAGCTACATGTACAGTATATGGCCTTATAGTGTATGTCATGCAATAAGAACAAGGACAAAAGTCAATAACATGTGTGTTAGTCTGTATAAGACTGTTACTCCTCTCACAACTTAAAATGAACAAAGAAAAGCAGCAGAAAAATCTAATTTTCAGTTTTACATAAGACTTCATCATAAGGTACTTGATCTTACCTTAATCATTTTCTATAATGGTGTTTAAATTTCAAGACCCATGTTTTAACTGCTGCAATAAACTTTGGAAACCTATTAAAAATGTGGTATATGAAACTATATTTAATCAGTAAATAGTGCTTCCAAAATCTTTGTGGAGAGAGGAATGTTTTTTTTTATTTAGTGAAAAGCTATGATGTTATGTTTTTCATAAACTAGATTCCACTAATTAATTTACCATATGCACTTGGTTTGACTGCCTGCAAGCCACTGACATTGAAAGACATCTGATTGGTCTTTTGACTAATCCATACCACTAAATTTAACAGAACGGTTCCGCTAATCAACACCTATTTTTGAGCCTGTAGTCTTTGTTGAGTACACTAGTGAGAGATAAACGGCTTTTACAAGAGAGCCCACAAAAGTTTTATTTCACAATACACAGCCTGAGCATCAATGCGAGAGCTTAGATCATACCTTCACACGCCAACACGGCACATCTGTTTGTTATGTGTGTGAGTGAGTGAAAGACAGGAACAGTGAAGCTTGGACTTGTGCAACAGATTGAGATTTTACCACTATCAAACAGGGAGCTTATATAATAGTAGTGTGGTGGCTTGCTGCATAGGACTGGGGCTGCACTGGTGCCTGTTGTGTGTAGAGCCTGCATTTTCACTGCCTGTTCTGTGGCCTTCCTCTTCTTATTCTGTGTATATGCTCTGTGGGGGACTGACATCCTGTCCACAGTGTACCCCAGCTGCTTCCTCGGTTGAGTGCAGACTCCAGCTCCACCACCCTGACCGATTTGTTGATACTATTCCATGAAGAAAAGGCATTGATCAGTTTTTGGAAGACAGATGAAAGAAAACATATATCACAAATAAAAAACAGGTAATTCTCAAAAAATGATGATGCACATTTATATAACTGAGAAAGATTTAGCAAATAAGATATACAGATAAGAAAATAACAAATCAATTAATAATTTAAATGAAAATGCCTTTATATGATTTGGTGAATGAAATGATATTTAATCTGCAAAGGAATCTTCAGTCACAATAAATGATGAAATCTTGCATTTTTATTTTCTTTGTTACATTCCATTCCTGTCTTGCTCATGGGTATTGTTCTTCTGAGTTTTTGGAATCAACAATCAAGGCTCGACTGGGATTAAAAATGGGCCCTGGATTTTGGGCTTCCCTTTCAGGGGGGTGAATGTTTGCTGCCTGCAAACCCATTGGGATGCCCAGCATGCCCAGTATGTCAGATGCTGGTCTGCCCTGACATTCCATTAATGTTTCACAGAAACTCCATTCTGGCAAGATCTCTGAAGATCTGTTTGTTATTAAGCATACAGAACAATTTGGTCTAGTCGTGTTTCAGCCCTGTTAGTAAGCAGGGCCATGTCAGCTCGGGTATGGTTCGGGTATGGCTTGGGTACAGCATGGGTACGGTTCAGGTCCAGCTTGGATACAGCATGGGTATGGCTCAGATACAACATGGGTACGGTTCGGGTATGGTTCGGGTACAGCATGGGTATAGCATGGGTACGGCTCGGGTACAGCTTGGATACAGCATGGGTATGGCTCAGGTACAACATGGGTACGGTTCGGGTATGGCTCGGGTACAGCATGGGTACGGTTCAGATATGGCTCGGGTACAGCATGGGTATAGCATGGGTACGGCTCGGGTACAGCTTGGGTACAGCATGGGTATGGCTCGGGTACAGCATGGGTACGGCTCACATACTTTACAATGGAAAACCATCAGTTTGCATTGTAGTTCAGATACAGCTTGGTTCTTGGTGACAGTGGAAAAGTGCCATAATGCTCAGTTAAATCCCAATTAAGCTCAGTTCTCTTTCAGGTCACTTAATACATACTTAGCCAACAGTTTAATATGTACTACATTATGTCATTTATGATGAACTCAGAATTACCGGCATCTTCAATTTCTGTGAATCTAAATATTCTGTGGAAGCTGTACTAACTCAGTATCTAAACAGTTCTGTGGGCAGAAGTTGTTTATAAGCAGATTAGCTATGTTGGTAACCCGTGCAAATTTATTATAACAGGATACGTTAAAAGACGCATTGAGGTTGGACATCCAGGCGCATGATGGTTTGTCGTGTTTTGAAGGGCTTTCCATGACTCATTTGCCACATCACAGGGCTGAACATATGTAAACAAAGGTTCTACTCTAGGATTAACAAGGTCCATGTGCTATTGACTCGGTTGGTGTAGCAGCAACACAGAGACGCACGACCGGGCAGACTAACACAAAAGCAGGAAAAAAAGAGCTGACTCTGAAAATCTATTCATTAAAAGCTATAAATTTCTTTTAGGGGTCTTTTTAACTTCCAGGTGTTGTCAGCATATGTTCCTTTAAAGGCTTTTATTTACACATTCTTGCTCCTGGTAACTTTGTATCTATTCTCCTGTTTTTTGTTTCAATCACAAGATTCAGCATAATCAGCGAATTTCCAGGCCCAGCAAAGGAATTTACTCAAATGAGGATCACATTTATGAAATTTTGATATCAGAACGTTCTGTGTGATCACACTTAATGAACACCTGTGAACCACGACCTTGTATCTTACATCTTGTAAATGTGTAATGACTAAAAAAAAAATCAAGATTATCACTATGCAACATATTGTCATCCTCATAAACTCACTCAGGTGCAAGGAAATTCTCAGATGATGAGACCATATCTAATGAAAGACCTTAACAAGCATATGAACTCTGATATCTCAAGCAACTTCCGTTCAGTACCCACCTAACAGAACAGTCAGTGAGTTCATTAAATATCAACTAATGGCAAATGTTAATTACCTCAAACCAATGAGTGACGTAATTCCGATATACCAGCCTCACCATTAAGGATGTCAGTCAATTAGCCAGGAAGTTTTAATGGTATCAGAATGGGTCAAGTTGACCCAACTGATGAGCCTCAATGAAGATCTGAGAAAGGCAGGAGACCTTTACCATGCGGCTATCATCATTAGCTGTGTAAGTATACCATTACTGAAAAGTGAAATTCTCATTTTCATTGCTGGTGGTATTTAGAGTTTCATACACAAAGGAACTTTAGAATTCCACATTCATTTTCTGATTTATAATCTCAATGGAAATGTCTTTGCTGTCCGTGTAGCATCGTAAGGTGGTACGTGTGTGAGGGCACACACAGTCACTGAGAAGAGTTGCACTGAAAAGTAAACAGACCAAAAAGTAAACACTTCGGACCATTTCCGATGTTAGAAACTGCAACTTAATTTATTTTCAATATGCATCTGGAATGAAATTAAAAGGTTTGCCTGCTAAAGAGTAACTGTAAACATACAAATATAATATTGATTTTCTACAGATTAGGGTTCACAATTAAGAAAGATTGCTGAAAGTGTACCAGCTGTACTCCAAGCTGTTCAGAGCAGAGTATGCAGAAGCAAAACTGATGATTAATATCAACATTGTGTTTGGATATTTTATGTCTTGGGAATTGAGACACTGCTTAAATCTTATTTTTATAACCGGATAATTTGTTTTAGGGCTTCTAAAAAATAAGAAAGGGTGGATATACAGTATTCCTGAAAAGTCGTTTTCCTGTTTACTAGAGTTGAAAAGTGCAGCAATAGCGCTTACGTCCACACAGACAACATTAGCTGGGTGCTATTTTTCTTGTAGGAACTCCGTATTACATCTCAATGGCTTTGCTTTTCAGGGCATTCTGCCAATCACTGGCACACAGCATCTATTACTGATGTACACCATATTTGGTTCTTATGTAAGTCGATCAAGTTTCTCAAGAACTTGATCCTTAGCCAGAACCCTTATCTCTTACCCATAACCATTATGCTAATCCTAACCCTAAAGTTAATAATTATCTTAACCCTATCTCCCTTCCCCTACTGCTAACGCAATGCCAAAATTAAAATCTATGTATCGGTCAATAGAGCTGTAATTAGTGTTAAAAGCTTAAAAATCAGCTCAGCAAAAAAAGAAAAATTATTTGCAGCTGGTTAGGATAAAAATTTATGATGCATATCAATATTTCATTTAATGAATCATGACAATGCAAGATAAACTTTTTCTGTTCTCGTTATGGTCACTCTGTTTTCACAATCCAAAATCAGAGCCACTTTCATTGGACTTTACAGTTTTTTTTTATGCAAAAGGGAATCTTTGGGGTATCTTTTTCCTATTGTGTCAGTTCTTCCTCCTACTGGGACTTAACTGAGACGACCTAAAGCTGACAGAGGAAGGTGGGTGTTGAGTGGGACTGGAAGTCGCATGCAAGGCCAAATCCCCAGCAGATGGACCCTTAAGAGGCCGCCGTGGTGGAAAAAGGTCTTTCCGGAACAGAGTAACTGCCTGTTCATGTCCACAGACAGAGTCTCCCTGAGTCAGCGCTGTTCGTGAACGTGCCTTGGTGTTAGCGCTGACGATATGGGGAATCACACAGGTGGCGCTGGTGCAGGGGGAGCCACTCAGAAACACATCTGCTGTTCACTCCTCCATCTCTGTAGATTCTCGCATTTTAGCCTTTCGCTGGCAGGCTTTTCCAGAGAGGGTCAGAAATGTGCTTACTGTAAAGAAACTTTCTTTGACATCTTTGAGTCAGAAAGAAAGGTTGAGCTTTACCATAAATCCTCTGGTTGTAAATTTATTTGAACTATTCCTGGAAAAGAAGTAGAAGATGTGTTCTTCAGTACATTTCTGGGGCAAAAAAAATGACAGCTGGGTTGTTGTCTTTATAGTATTTCTCTGTGTGATACTGAAAATCCTGCTGGAAAATGACGTTTTTGTAAACAGACTGTACCCTGGACAAATCATTCAGAAGCAATTCATTTTGGAAAAAACATTACAACTAAACAAACAAACATCCATCCATCCATCCATTTTCTGTAACTGCTTGTCCAATTCAGGATCGCGGTGGAATAAGCAAACAAACAACCGAGTGAATTAATAAAGAAATACAACCTGTCCATATATATGCAACTTGTTTTAGAAAAAATAACGTATAACATTCTAATGGAAATACTACTATGTTCAAGAACATCCGTCCCTTTTCTGTAAGCACTCCTATTCTGGGTTGTGGGGGTCTAGATCTCAGAAGATACAGTTACAAAGCAGAGATGAACTCAGAATGGGGCACCAACCCATCACAGGGCACAAACTGACAAATGTGGCTCTGTGGCTCCGCCCCTTGGAGTACGGTTCCGCTCGTCTCGATGGAGGGGTTACACTCCCATCAGAGACAGAATCTTCTTTTCAAAGTTACATTGTTTGACTTTGAGTGGAACACATGAGCGGAATGACAGGCTGAGGCAGGGTGCTCACCGGGGGTGGAGAAGCAGGTGTGTTTTCCTGGCCCCTAGACAGCAGAAGCGAGGGGCCCAAGGTGGCATTCCCTCAGTGGCTCCGAGGTCCTTGCTGCGCTCCTGGCCTGCGGAGGGCACAGCTGCCGTGCCCTCGGGCTCCAGAGCGCTTTCCCCACGGAGCACGTGAGTCACTGAGGCTTGGCCCTGGAACCTCCCATTTCTTGTGGGTAAATCCCCATCCTGAAATGACCCGGGTGCGTGTGTGTGAGCCGTTCCTCAGCTCCTGAATTGCAGACACGCTGTGACATCGCTTCACCCTTAAGGAAAAGCCATTCGCATCGACAGTCGATAATAAATCTCAACAACAGCCAATACATCCTTACAGTGTCTCATATGCAAAAGTATTATATATCACACAGCATGATTTATTTCCATATTTAATTACATACATAAAATCTGAGTATTATATCTGAAATGTTTGCAGGTACATAATGTCTCACCCAATACGTATGAAAAAGAAATATTCATAAAGTACAATATATGGCTAATGTATGCATCATTCACAGTGTTGGGCATTTCAGGTCCAGAAGCTACAAATCCAGACCAAGATTTCCTTTCTACCAACCAGCTGAGTACTCTGTGACTGTGACTCTTTATGCTCAACTGGTTGGTAGAAACAGAATCTTGGTCTGGATTTGTAGCTTCTGGACCTGAAATGCCCAACACTGATCATTCATGATATGAGGGTTAAAATGCATGATAATTTGTTGTCATAACAGAAGAAATGCTCAAAAAAAAAAATATGCATTTGCGCTGTTACGACAAGAAATCCCCATCACTTTATACAGCAAAGCCGTACTTGTACAGTAGTCACATGCATCCCTGGTGTTTTGTGGAGAGGATGTGGTCTCACTTTAAAAGACCACCTTTATTTCTTTCATTCACCATAACATTCAAACTGTGGTTATTAAATATCTGGCCTTGTGAAATTCTAAGAATGTCATGTAACTAATGTAATATGTAGGACTTCAGGGCGGCTCAGTGAGAAGCTGGAAGTTTCAGTGACAGTGACAATGAAGATGCTTTATTGCTGTTTGTGTTTGGAATCCTTCAGTTTTCACACATGCCGTTTCACTCTCCGATGACACGTACATACAGCCGAGAACAGCCTGAGGTCTGAGCGCAGGGTCTGGCCATTTATCAGGTCAGCTGGAAGCTTCCAAAGTCAAAGTCAAATAGCCACATATCTTTATTGACATTGAATAAAACAATGAGACAGTGAAGCAATGTGGCACAAAACAAACAGAAAAATAGTTACTTAGAATAATTAAAAGGATGTCAGTGATTCCAGTGCAAATTATGCAGGTGCAAAATAGCACATGTAGTGCAGACATAATTTTTGTGTAGGGCAGTTTTTGTTTAGCAGCCTGACTGCTTGTTATTCTGGTAGCCCTTGCTGTTTGTCATTCTGGTAGCCCTTGCTGTTTGTCATTCTGGTAGCCCTTGCTGTTTGTCATTCTGGTAGCCCTTGCTATTTGTCATTCTGGTAGCTCTTGCTGTTTGTCATTCTGGTAGCCCTTGCTGTTTGTCATTCTGGTAGCCCTTGCTGTTTGTCATTCCGTTAGTCCTTGCTGGAATAGACCTGCATCTTCATCGTGAGGGTAGAAGGTCAAACAAGTGATGGGCTGAATGTGATTAGGGATAAAGGCCTCGTGATATGATGGCGTTGCTGAACGCGGCATGTGGAGGGGCGAGCTTCCAGCTGCAGGCACAGCGCCCTAACCTGCTGTGTGAGCCTCGCGCTGTGTTTGCTTGGCTTGGCTGTGCCCGAGGGGCGGACTGGCATCTCTCCAGGGTACATTCTTGTCTTCGCTACCTGGGACAGACTCAAGGTTCCCCACTTTGCTCTACTGAATATGTGATAAAAACGCATACAGTTCTTTTACAAACAGATTTTGTTGTAAAAGTCATGTTGAAAACATTTAACTCTGAGTATTGTTATTTTGAATTAAATATAATATGTGAAGAAATATTAATGCGCTAGTAAAAAATCCAGTAAAAATGTGATTTTATCAAAAGTCTAAATAATTTTGGAAGGCAGTTCATGTGATTCTTTTTAATGTTTATAAAATGACTTTTTATGTTTCTGATGTTCTAAACTTCTTACCTAGTCCCTATAAAAGCTGTAAATGGTTTTCCCATTTTTTGCGTCTGAGTTCTAATGAGTCATTCAGGAAAGTTTTTGATTAACTTCAGGCAACAAAACATCTGCTGCACTGCACTGCACTGCACTGCTTCGATAGGAGACAGTGACCACGCAGTGGCAATTCAGCCCTGGTTTTCTTCCCTTTCCATTTGGCCCTGATGAAAGCATGATGACTGGCAACCACTTAAGCAGAATCTGCAAACAGAAATTGCATAATGGCTTCTGGTTCTGACCGAGTGGCAGGGCAATGACAGATCAGCAGAACCTCTGCCATTCTCTTATCTAAACTCAGGCAGGAAAAGCCTCAGAACCCTGCATACCTGCATGATACTCTCATACCCTCAAGACAAAAAAAGTCCAGTTGATATAAACAGTGGTCTGCTATGAAATATCTTCGGTGTATTGAATTACATGCTCAGAAATTGCGCAAACAAATGCATGAAAGACTGAGATCAGGCTGCACTTAGCTTTTCCACATTTACACGTAGTAATGCATCCAATAAATTAGATATTCCCCAGGTATCCTCAGGGTCATGCCTATAAATTCCTGGCCTCCAAACAAAATGTCACCTTGGGCCCCTCAGTAACTTTTGCTGGTAGATTTAGCTTAACGGGAGGCGGCCAATGGTAGATTTTGAACCCGCCAGTGCTAGGTCCCCTGAATCTACCAGTGCTAGGTCCCCTGAACCAGCCAGTACTAGGTCCCCTG
This sequence comes from Hippopotamyrus pictus, assembly GCA_026781145.1. Lineage (NCBI taxonomy): Eukaryota > Metazoa > Chordata > Actinopteri > Osteoglossiformes > Mormyridae > Hippopotamyrus > Hippopotamyrus pictus. The sequence goes on along the minus strand of JAODLC010000043.1, from coordinate 1,667,171 downwards.
AACCAGCCAGTGCTAGGTCCCCTGAACCCGCCAGTGCTAGGTCCCCTGAACCAGCCAGTGTTAGGTCCCCTGAATCTGCCAGTGCTAGGTCCCCTGAACCAGCCAGTGTTAGGTCCCCTGAACCAGCCAGTGCTAGGTCCCCTGAATCTGCCAGTGCTAGGTCCCCTGAATCTGCCAGTCCTAGGTCCCCTGAACCAGCCAGTGCTAGGTCCCCTGAACCCGCCAGTGCTAGGTCCCCTGAACCAGCCAGTGCTAGGTCCCCTGAACCAGCCAGTGCTAGGTCCCCTGAATCTGCCAGTGCTAGGTCCCCTGAGTCTGCCAGTGCTAGGTCCCCTGAATCTGCCAGTCCTAGGTCCCCTGAACCAGCCAGTGCTAGGTCCCCTGAACCAGCCAGTGCTAGGTCCCCTGTATCTGCCAGTGCTAGGTCCCCTGAACCAGCCAGTGCTAGGTCCCCTGAACCAGCCAGTGCTAGGTCCCCTGAATCTGCCAG
>JAODLC010000043.1:1640999-1653908 GCA_026781145.1 Hippopotamyrus pictus | reverse complement strand
TGATGTGCTGAATCCCCCCCCCCCCCCCACCCCCGCCGCCGTGTCTCATACAATCACACCTGCACTGCATGCACCAGCATGTCAGTGTCACTGGGCGCCTGAGGTGAGACACTGACCAGTACAGTATACGGTAGAGGGTGGCTGACAGACTGATCATGACATCAGATGGGTCACAGTCTGTGATTGAACACTTACAAAATGCAGCAATAAGGTCATTTTTTGTTAAATGGCCACTGAGCGTAAGTATTTTTTTTAAGGTCATCTTACCCTCTTTAAGCCTCTCTCTGAGGAAGTCACGGTCTTGTGTGAGCATATCAACCTTCTCCTTTAATGTTGCAATTTCTATCTTTTGGTGTTCTATCATCTGTCTGGCATTCTGCAGAGCCACCTGCAGGGTAGGGGCTTCTGAACAGAGAAGAGGAAAATATCAATACATTACGGAAAATAAACACAACAGACTTCAAACAATCCTGTAAGCAGACTGGGCCTAATTAAGCATTTTCCAGCATCGCAGGAGGACAAAAACTGCTAGCTATTCATTTACTTGTGTGTGCATTTGTTTAAATATGCCTAAGTGGTAATTTCACTATACTACTCTTAATGAAGCTAAAGCAACAACACAACTTTAAGTTATATTTAAGTAAATGTTAGTGGAATCTCTATGGCTGTCTATTTTATGCGTTTTTAGACTTTTAGAAAATGTGGTCACACGTCATGGGACACAAATAATGTAGTAATATATGCTTATTTAGTGTATTAATTAACCAGTAACTATGTGTTAGTTACCTTCTGATCCCATGTTCATTCATCATTAATCAGTCATGACAATTCATGTATTCCAATCAGGAACTATTAGTTAACAGTTAACTAATTAGATATTAACTAAGTTCCTGCATGGAATACATGAATTGTGATTAATGATGAACTAACACTTAGTTAATGGTTAATTAATGTTACTAAATTATTTGTGTCCCCTCAAGTAAAGTGTTATAGAAAATATTCTTCATGGGAGACAATAAGGGCACACAAGTAATGTAGTAGCAGACTTTGCTTATCGTATAAATTAACCTGAAACTAAGTGTTAGCTACGTACTGATCCCATGTTCATCCATCATTAATCAATCATACGTTTCATGTATTTTATGCAGTTTCTATATTTGTCCATGATTTGTACTTGAGTAGCAACTGAGTTGCTAAGTTACATGTGTTACTGGAAAAAAACAGAGCAATGCATGGCTTACCTTCATCTGTAGTCTTTTCACCCCAAGAAGTTGTTGGTTGGTCAATCTGGCATTGGCGTGCTGTGGTTGAGTGAAAATAATAATAATCACAATAAATCTGAAGAAAGACTTTACGTAGAACACAGTTAATGAGAATGCATTCTGGCATGCTTTAAAAAATGTTGACTGTCTAATGTCAAACATATCACCTTTTCTGCTGTCTGGTCCTGCTGTGATTTTATCAGCAGGTCGTTTTGTTGCAGCCTTCCTCTCTGTGGACATATCTGAAAGGTTGCACAAGGATATTCATAAATACCTCAGTAGGACAGTAACAGTCATGAACTCATCACAGCAGTTCCATTCAGTTATGTTTCTAGGCTGTAGAATTTGCAACATAGTTACAATGGAAATACGCATGTAACACTGAAAATAAAAAGCCTAACACTATACCTGACGTGGCACAAATACTTAGTAACTACGGAAGGGCAGATCATGAACAAATATAGTAGCCGAGATAAAAGATGCGTCATGATTCATTAATGATGAACAAACACGAGCTCAGTGTTTCACATGTGTTATTCATTACTTGTTCCTGCAGTAGTTCACAAAGGTTTACAGAATTAACAGTACACATACCAACATAGAGTAAAACATATAATAACGCATAGTAACAAATATAGTAATAAAAAAAAATATATAGTATAAAAAAAAATGCGTCACAATTCATTAATGATGAATTAACGTAAGTTCAGTATGTAACCAAGACTTTAGTTTGTGGTTAAATAATACATAAGTAATAGCATAAAACTATATTATTTGTACCCCGTCAAGTGTTACAAAAAATAAATAAATAGTGTAAAAACAATTATGGGAATAAAAACGGCAATATAACAGTGTAGAAATTACACCAACAACAATGCATCACTATTAAAACAACAGCACAGAGAGAACACATATAGCGGTGCAATAACAGTTCGTATTTTCCATGTCATTAGTTATTGTCAGTAGCAAATTTGCTAACGTTATATAGCGAGTGATTTCTGAAAAAAATGGGAGACATAAATTATGGCTAGAGGCAATCTGTCAACCTATAAAAGTGACAGGTTTGAGCGTCAGGAAACCAACTTACAAGATAGATTCGGCTAAACTGTACAAAAGGTTTTAACTTATAACGAGTGTAAATTTAAGCCTCTTTTGCCTGATAATGAGCCGGTGCTATATTAACGCTAGCTTTTCTGAAGTCAGCCAAAGCTAGCGTTACAGTAGCACTGGCTAAGTAACGCCAAGAAATACTGTAATATAATGCAAGAGATAATATTGACTAAACACATACCACACACTGCCGCGTCCCACATGGATGGTGCTTTAAGCTTTCGCTCCCTTGGCTTCCTTGCTAATGCTGCGCTCCATTTACCTTCGAGGCCGGAAGTCGGGACTTGGGATGACGTCACAGCCGCGTTAAACATGTTCGGAAAGCCATTGTTAATTGTTAGCCATTGATAGCTATACCAGTTGATAACAACGCATTTACGCGGTATTTTGCGCGTACAAACACCGTAGCACCATGTCCACAGAGGCTAAATAGTACTATGTGTACGACTGATTTAATGAGAAACAAATAAGACATAAGTACTATTACACTACATATAACTACAGCTTTCATTTCTGTCGATGAAGGGCGCAGCCATCTTAAATTCTGTGGGCGGGGTTCTAGCCAGGTTCATTGTTATCCATTGTTAGCAATAGCAGTTCTGGCCAGGTTAATTGTTAGCCACTGTTAGCAATAGCAGATCTACCCAGGTTCATTGTTAGCAATAGCAGTTCTGGCCAGGTTAATTGTTAGCCACTGTTAGCAATAGCAGATCTACCCAGGTTCATTGTTAGCAATAGCAGTTCTAGCCAGGTTCATTGTTAGCTATTGTTAGCAATAGCAGTTCTGACCAGGATAATTGTTAGCCATTGTTAGCAATAGCTGATCTAGCCAGGTTAATTGTTAGCCATTGTTAGCAATACCATTTCAAGCCGTGTTCATTGTTAGACATTGTTAGCAATACCAGTTAATAACAACGCATTACGTGGTATTTTGTGCTTATGAACGCCATAGCAACATGTCCACAGATAGAGGTTGGACAGTATTGTGTATACGGCCGATTTAATTAGACACCATATAGGTATATGTTACTGAATTATTTATTAAGTTAGAAACAACGCATATGCTATATAGAAATTAACTCTATTGGTATCACTTTACATGATGGGGCACAAATACATAATAATGGCTCAGTTACTAATGAAGGACAAATTATGAACAAATAGAGTAGTTACTTGATAAAAGATTAGGATGATAGGATTCATTAATAATGAACAAACATGAGATCAGCATTTCACATGTTATTCATTACTTGTTCCTTCAGTAATTCCTTCAGTATTTCAAAAAGGTTTACTGAATTATCAGATACAGTAACAAATATAGTAACTGCTTGAGATAAACCATGTGTCATGATTCAAAATAGGATAGAATAGAATAGAATGGAATGGAATAGAATACACTGGTTAGTGCTCAACAGAATGAAATTTTGTTGCATTTTATGCTCACCATAGGCCTGGCAGAGTGTGTGAAATATATATGTATAGAAATGGAATATAAGTGGAACTAACATAGATATATTAACCACGGTATAGCAGTAAAAGAAAAACACAGTGTACATCACCATATCAGTTTAGTGCAAGACATATAGTGCATAAAGTTCTTGAAAAAGTGACGTGCATGGATGGAGAGAGGCGGAGTGAGGGGAGGGGGGATTCATTAATGATAAACATGACATCAGTACTTGTGTTATTCATGACTTTCTCCTTCAGTGGTTTGTTCAGTAGTTCACAAAGGGTTCTAGATTTATCAGATATAGTAACACATATAGTAACTGCTTGAGATAAGAAAGGTGTCACAGTTCATTAATGATGAATTAACATGAGATCAGTATGAAACTAAGACTTTGTGGTTAAAAACAGTTTGGCGTTTTAGTGCTGTATGAAGGCACAGTAACACTATACTTCACAGGGTACAAATAATATAGTATTTTGCTATTACTTATGTGTTAATTATTTAATAATTAACCCCAAACTCCCATAGAAATGAATGGGCGTTCCCCACAAAGATACAAATACAAATGTGTGGTAGTTATAGAATGCCTGCAAGGTCCTTAAAGTGACTGTTACACCTTTCCATTCACAGAAGTATATGAGCAGTCAGGTATTAAATACATCCCATAAGTAAACCTACTGGAAACAACTTCTATGTGTGTAGCTAACACACATAATGCTTTGCTTTCCTTGTCACAGTATGCTTAGTGTATTTTCTAAATCCTGACCAAGTTTTTGAAGACTAGGCAGGACACTCTGATGGAGACTATAACGTTTTTTAGGTATTCATCTGAACAGCAGAAGAAATTAAGGAGAAAGACACTTTCTTTGGCAGATGCCACTAAGGCAATGCTCAGGGAATCGGAGACTGTGAGCTTGTGCAGCCAGGGATGGAAAAGGTACTAAAAATCACACTCTGTCAAAAGTACTGTTATGTCAAAAAATGAAGTAACATTTTTTTTTTTATGCATATTTATAGCACTTGTTATCGTCAGAATATTTTCAAATACACTTTAATTTCCCCTCTTGTGCTCATAGTCCTTGTTTTCCTTGTCTGATGTGGTATTTAGGCTGCAAATAATTTTACCTTCACCCCCCCACCCATCCTTTTACTGCTGTCAGGTTTGTGCACGATATTTTAAATCAGTCAGCAGTAATGAGTCTCCAGGCCGTTCAGTAGGTGCCAAAGACTGGCACTTGCTGTGACAGACCACAAAATACTCCTGCTATAACGACTTCTCCCCGAGCACCGTCACAGCAATGTGTTCAGTCCCTGGCATTTTGCCAACGTAGTGGATTGACATTTGTGAGGTTACACATAGTTGTAAAAGTTCTACATGTAGTTAATTTAGCTTACATCATTCTTATAAAAGAGCCACTGTACATTATCATTATTCAGTGTGTTGCTGGTTAATAATAAGTAATATACTTGGTGATTGTTGGGCTAATGTGCAGTATATTTAAATTGAAGCAAAGCCTGGGTTTTCAGCAAGTGGTTACAAAGCGGAAGTGTCAGAGCTGTAGCTGTACATGCGGCATACTGCAGTTCTGGACAGAAAAATTTATATTCTAAATGGAAAAGTGAGACAGATGGATCACAGGAGACCGGGCAAAATTGAGGTAGCAGATTTCCTGTATCTACAAACCACAGATCTCCCCAGAGCCCTCCTACAACCGCATGGCCCACAAGATGCTGTTTCCATGTTCTCCGCTGACTCTAGCTGTGCTTGGAGTAAATCCAGGTCCTCCATTTACTCAGTGCTCCTTATGATTGTTATCTGCTCTGCACTTTCTCCTGAGATTTGCAATGATCTCTAGACCCAATTTTGAAATTCTATATGACTGTCAAACTTTTGTCTTTAAATCTGCTCTTGTTAACTGCTGTATAGTTGTAGGGAAGTTATGGGTTTTGCTAAATTGCAAAAGCTAAAGTAGTATATGCTGTAAAGTTTCTGCCATGCACTGGGACACACCTCTTGATCATTGAATTCAGGTGTTTCATTCAGACCCATCGCCACAGGTGTATAAAATCAAGCACCTAGCCATGCAGTCACGTTTATAAATATTCGTAAGAGAATGGGTCGTTCTGAAGTGCTCAGTGAATTTAAGTGTAGTACTGTCATAGGATGCCACCTCCGCAATAAGTCAGTTCGTGAAATTTCTCCCTTGTAAGATATTCCACAGTCAACTGTAAGTGATATTATTGCAAAGTGGATGTGTTTAGAAACAACAGACAATCAACCATAAAGTGGCAGACCATGTAAAGTAACAGAGAAGGGTAGCTGAATGCATGTAATATTCACCAGCGTTCTATTGAGTTAAGTTGTAAACTTACTTTGGCATTGACCCCAGCACAAAGATCTGGAGCTTCATGGAATGGGCCTCCATGGCTGAGCAGCTACATGGAAGCCTCACATCACCAAGCGCAACGCCAAACATCAGATGGAGTGATGTAAAGCATGCCGTCACTGAACTCTGGAACAGTGGAAATGCGTTCTTTGGAGTGAAAAATCATGCTTCTGCCATGACCAATGGGAAATGCCAGGATCTGCCAGCCATCCCAGCTGAATCCTTGGACCTCCAGATGGTGTTCAGTAAGTTTTGAGCTGCTTCTCTACCTCTGCACCACCCATATGACTGCATGATAGATCTGCTTCTGGGTATTATGCCTCTCAAGGGGTGTCTGTACTCACTGTCTACCCCTGAACAACAGACTATGAGGAATATATCAGCGACTCACTTGCTGGTATCATTCAACCTTCACCTGCAGAGACAGGGTTATTTTTTGTGGAAGAGAAAGATGGGTCCCTCCGCTCGTGTGTAGATTACAGAGGCCTTAACGATATCACAGTTAAGAACCATTATCTGTTGTTGCTGATGAACTCGATGTGCTTCAGCGGGCCACCGTTTTCACTGTGCCGTTTTCACTGTATTTTCATCTGCAATACGTTCCACTTGGTCCAGATTAGGGAAGGTGATGAATGGAAAATGGCCTTCAACACACCCATTGGTCACTTTGAATATCTAATCATGCCGTTTGGGTTCACTAACGTGCCTGCTATGTTCCAGAACCTAATTAACGACGTCCTTTGGGGCATGCTCGAGTTTTTATTTATTTTTTTTTTGCTTATTTAGATGATGTTCTTGTTTTTTCTCAGAAAGAACAAGACTGTGTTCAACATGTCCACAGAGTGCTGCAGCGACTCCTCCAGAATAACCTGTACACGAAAAATGTGAGTTCCCCAAGCATACAGTTTCCCTTCCTGGGTTTTGTCTTCACAGGAGGGCCGATCCAGGTGGACCTGAGTAAGGTAAAGGCTGCAGCTGACTGGCCACATCCTTATAGTGCAAGGACTTACAGTGTTTTCTGGGCTTTTCAAATTTGTACAGATGTTTAATCATCCCAGGATTAGTCATTTTTTGTAAAGCTGTCTCGTTCTGTGTAGGGTGCATAACCTTCCTATTGGATAGTTGGTCAGTTTAAGGGTTTCTTTGTACATCCATCCACAGTGATATTTAGAGGCCAGGGTGGACATATGATGGTGCTTCTAGTAATTTTAAGGTTTGGTTCTCAAATGTCTTCCTCACAAATCAATTAAAATCCACCTAGCATCCTTAATTTCTCACATTAGAAGAAAAAAATTCCAAAACTCACTCAGTGCATTTTTTGCGGTTTTGACCTGTAGTCAGGCTTTCGCTTATACTCTCAGTCACACTGCAGAGTTCCCACTACCCTTTCACCTTTGTGAACCCTTTATTCTCTGTCACACTGCTGAGTTCCCACTAACCTTTTGCTTCTGTGAGCCCTTTATTTTCTCAGCCACACACTGCAGAGTTCTCACTAACCTTTTGCTTCTGTAACATTTCAGATGTCAAGGTTAAGCTTTCCTGTTTGGGAAGGTCGTCTGTTTTGTCTCTTGCTCACTTTCTGAAGTTAGCCTGAAACAGCTTGACAAGGTTTACATCTCTTTAAATAATCTGATAAAACAATAAGTACTAGTCAGTTTTAATAACGGATTATTGTAATAACAAAAATACATTATACAGAACACTGAGAAATTGAATTAAACATAATACACTAAGAAATCTAATTAAACTTTATAACAATAAATGGGTAAAACCATATCAGGGATAATTATGCTTTATAATTTTGCCTGTGAAAATAAAATAAAAGTTAATTTTCATGTGTTTTCATCTATTTAGAATAATTATTCATTCACATTTGGTTATAGTCATCTTCTCCTAAATTTATTGTGGATTTTTTAAAAAATAAATCTATAACTGTATAGACAAACATACTGGGACACCTGTCCATTATACCTATAGGAACTTTTATGACATCCCATTCTAAATCCATAGGCATCGAAATGGAGTTGCTGGAACAGAAAAGGGCCGTCCCAAAACTGTTCCCGCACGGCTGGAAGCATTGTCTAAAATGTCTTGCTATGCTGAAGCATTAAGAGTTCCCTTCACTGGAACTAAGGGGCCCAGCCCAGCCACTAAAAAACAACCCCATACCATTATCTCTCCTCTACCAAACCTTTCAGGTGGCACAATGCAGTCAGGTAGGTAACGTTCTCCTGGCATCTGCCAAACTCAGACTTGTCCATCAGACTGCCAGACAGAGAAGCGTGATATGTCACTCCACAGAACACGTTTTCGCTGCTCCAGAGTCCAGTGTCGGCGTGCTTTACAGTACATCACTCAATCTGATGCTGGGCATTGTGGTTGGTGGTGTGAAGCTTGCATGCAGCTGCTCAGCTATGGAAGCCTATTCCATAAAGCTCCCAGTGCACAGTGTTTGTGCTGGGGTTAAAGCCAGAGGAAGTCTGGGACTCTGCAGTTATTGAGTGTTGGCAACTTGTACACACTATGCAACTCTGGCTTTAACCCCGCTCACTTTACTTGATCTGCCACTTTGTTACTAAGTTTCTGTTTGTTCTGCTTTGCAATAATACCACTTACAGTTGAGCGTGGAATATCTAGCAGAGAAGAAATTTCAGGAATTGACTTATTGCAAGGGTGGCATCCTGTGACAAGTACCACGCTTGAATCCACTGAGCTCTTCAGAACGACCCATCCTTTCAGAAATGTTTATAAACCTGACTGCATGGCTGGGTGCTTGATTTTATAAGCCTGTGGAAATGAGTCTGAATGAAACATCTGAATTCAGTTATTAAGAGGTGTGTCCTAATACTTTTGTCCAGATAGATAGATAGATAGATAGATAGATGATACACACTTGCGAAGTATCTCTGTGTTTTCTTTGATGAAATATCAGTGCTTCTGTCATTCAGCCAATCAGATATTGCCCAACTAGGGATAAAATACTGAAACCAAATGTATGTGTGAATCATCAAAACGAAAGCTATCAGTGAGAGTTATTTTGTTTTAAAAAGGAAACAGAAACTTTCTGGTGCATTTCCTGGTTCTTCACCCATAATAAGAATCATTGAACCGTCCCCCATAGAACAGCGTTCCTATTATGAGTGTCTTCCCACGAGAATCATGAGGAGTTAAACCTGCTCACATTTACTCTGGGTTTGTTTGTGTATGTTCTGGTAATTTCCATGAGATTTCTTTGTTTTAGACACATAAAAAGTCCCCAATCTTAGTTTTATGGAGAAATGCATGGCTATTAATTGCATTATTTACTTCTATTGCAAGATTAAGACCCTGCACTCATTAAATCAGTAAAAACATATCATTGTTTAAGAATTAAATGTACTGGTTGAGTTTGGTAACTCAACACATTATTATACTTATTAGTGTGAGTATATAAGATAAAAGTGTAAAGTCGCAATTCTATGTCCGATGCCAGATTTAGTGATTTTTTTTTTACTTTTTGAATGAACAGAACAAGTAATAAATCTCTAATACCAGTACAGCTGGTTTAATATAAGGAAACATGGACTCTGATCAGGTTTTTATATGACTTTCATTGTACTTTTTATAAATTTGGACGAGTGTTGGAAAAACAGTTATGCTCCCAAAGGTCTTTCTAGAAGTACAAAATACAAAAAAAAAAAAAAATCTTCTCAGATCATTCGAGGATGTACCATTAAAACAAGTCTTGGCCACCAGGTACACCAATGGAATTCCTTACTTCAGTCTCCATGGAAAATGTCTGTTTTAGCTACATGTCCTTTAATCACGCCGTAAGACCTTCAGCGCTGATGCTGCTTCATGACATAAAGGCCCATCAGGCTCATGAGAGCTGAGGGTCCACAAGCCCAATGTTCAGGCCGTGCTGCTCATTCACAGCCTGATGCTCCCAGCTGCTGTGCAGATTAACTGGGACATTTCTGCCCTGTGTCACCTTCCTCCAGTCATTCATCAGCAGAAACTGTATAAGCAGCAACTCTCTCTGTTCTTGTCAATAATGGGGGGAGGGGGGAGGGGATTTGACCTTTTTTTCTTTAATCATAATCTGTGCCCACAGACATGGAGCTCAGTGACAGTGTGCTTAATTGGACATTTCTGAGACCCTACAGAAACAATTTTTTATTCTCTAACTTCACATAATGCCGTGCTTTCCTCCTGGTAAGTCATCTTAAGGATCTGTAATGAACAGTAATAGAAAGGAAATTTTTCATTGGAAAATAATGGCTAACAATTTAAAAATACATCCACAGGTGGGTAATTCAGGTCCAGAAAGAAGCCAAGATTTTGTTTTGACCAACCAGTTCAGAATAAAGAGTCACATCACAGAGTACTCAACTGGTTGGTTTAACTTCCCACCTCTGAATACATCTACTAAAAATGGTTTAATAATAAGCTTATTGTCACGTCGCAGGTAAGGATAGAAGCGGAGGCAGGCATGGGGTAATCCAAAAGGGGCTTTATTAAATAAAATTAACTGCAGGGGCAAAGGAAATGGACCTCGAGGGGTCAAAATGGGGTAGGGAGGATAAGACGAGGACACAGGGCACACTGGGGAGCACATGCAGGCAGCAACATCAATGACTGGACTGGGGAGATCGAGACAGGGAGGCACTATAAACATCACTGACAAGGGAGCAGACGAGAGGCAGCTGGGGTGATCCACACGAGGGCTGTAATGAGAGGCAGAATTAAACAAGTAACAGGTGTGGCTCATTTGAGCCACACGAGGGAGAAAACGACGGAGATGGGATGCCGGGCGTCACACTTATTGCTTTAGTATCGTTGGCTACAAATCTGTTTACATTTTGGAACAAGTATCAGGTTATTTAAATTAGAAAATATAAACCAACTGGTAATACCTTTTAATTGTGTGTTGCTCTTATCTCCGAGACAGAAGTGCAATGTTCAGTTTTAAAAAAGCAATGATTTGAAAACATGCAGTTGTTTTAAACGGAAGCCAACAGATCAATAGGCCCCACTGAGCAGTAGCTGCTTGCGTTGCCACCCCCCCTGCATGGTGTGATGTGAGGCTTATTACATGCGGGGTTCCTAGCTACGATGCGTACACGAGGGCAAGTCCCCGATGTTCTTTCTTTAGAAAACAAAGCACACAGTTCTGTGACCCTTCGAGCGCATCTGTGACCCTCCCAGGAACGATGTGGACGGCTTTTTAAACAGCGACATGGATTTTCCACATGAACCAGAACATAAATACAAACCGCAAACTCCATGCTGTTGCCCTGGACAGTCTGGAGTGTAGCCACCATAACAGTCAGTGTCCCTTTGAACAGCCCCTACAGCGAGCGTCGTATTCCGATACCTGCTAAAACGCTCCAGTGCTCCTCTGCTCTGCCTGCCGTGATTTACACGCTGAAAACTTCTCCTGTTCTATTTAATCTTTTTTTTTCGAAAATTGAAAGGGTTTTTTTTACTGATCAGGAACAATTCGAACTTAGTTTCAAAAAACAGCAACATGATGTGGCTGCTCTCTAGCCTTATCTTCTTTAGCTAACTGTGAATTGCTGTGATTTTATCTAGTAGTTAAATAGCATTTTGTGATGGACTGTAGCTACACAAAGAGAGATCAAATTAAATTCAGCCATCTTTTAAATAGAATAGCGAGACTATATTAATCCCTGTGAGGAAATTCTCTTTTCACTTCACCCCATCAGACCCATATGCCGGTGACAGCGAGCTTGGGGGTCACAGTGCTGGGTCAGCCAGCATGCGGCGCCCTTGGAAATGGGGGCTAACAGCCTTGCTCAAGGGCCCACAGATGTGTGACTATTCTGCCGAAGCCAGGCTGGAACCAGCAACCTTCTGAACACAAGGAGGTTTAGCCTGCTGAACCAAACACTACCCCCTGAGCCCCCCTGATAACCACTGATCCCTGTAAGTATGCCAGTGATCCTGGACCCTATCCCGGCCAGTATAAGGCATGGGGCTGGGGTTCACCCTGGATGGGATGCCAGACCATCACAGGACACTGGCCCGGGGTACACCCTGGACGGGATGCCAGTCCATCATGGGGCACTGGGCCGGGGTACACCCTGGACGGGATGCCAGTCCATCACAGGGCATTGGGCTGGGGTGCACCCTGGATGGGACTCCATATGTAACAGTACTTATGTAGAGGATCATTTATAGTTAAAACATTTTCAAATAGATTCCTGAAATAATTCATATTGTTTTGGGTATAATGCCACATGTTTCAATAGAAAAGTATTTCATAATGTTTAATAGTTTCGCTTAATTGGCTGAAAATGAGAATGAGTCGAATGTAAGTACATTTTAATGGGTAACGACCATAGTAATAGATGATTATAATTAATCCTGGGGGTACACAGGCAGGAAGAAAAACAATGGAAGTGGCGGGAAGCATCCTCTCACGCCGATGGGGTTCAACGCTCTCACAGGGTAACTGGCAAGTCCTGTCGTTTATTTGGAAAGAAACTTGAGCTCAAGTATGTTATCAGTGCAATCTGAGGTGCAAACAGTGTCCTGGTCCGCAGCCCAGGTCACAGAGCCAGGGTCTCTGCGAAGCTGTGCTTGATGCCTTCAGGGGAGAGACCATAGGGGTGGCGCTAGCGTAGTGATGGAGATTTAGCAAGAAGAGAAAAAATACAGCATTGAATGTGTGTGTGTGTACTGTACGTATCTATAT
>JAODLC010000043.1:1611514-1622392 GCA_026781145.1 Hippopotamyrus pictus | reverse complement strand
AGTGTGCCCTGCGATGGGCTGGCCCCCTGTCCAGGGTTGTTCCCTGCCTCGTGCCCGTTGCTTCCGGGATGGGCTCCAGACCCCCCGCGACCCAGTAGGATAAGCGGCTTGGAAAATGGATGGATGGATGGATCTACCTAATGATTGCATGATGAATGACTGATATTAGGTACAGTGACAGATACAATCTGACAGTTGTATTGTTGTCACACTGTCACAGCAGCAACACTAAAATAATATAACTACCGAGACATGAATGGGCACAATATCTCCGCGATGCTTTAAAATCCATCAGCAATGCATCTGAGATCATTTGTTCACTGGCACAATGTCACAGATACATCGTTAGCAAACACTGATTTGACATCCCACGATGTCTGCATGCTGTATTTCAGCAGGGATACGATCTTAATGATTCCTATGTGACATACAACCTGCTATTCTTCCCCCTGATTAGGCTTTTTAACCCACAATAGCGTTGTAGTATATTTATATTTATACACTATAGGGTAGATTTGTTCTGTTTACCCTGCATGTAGACATGTTGTTCAAAACCATATACCAAACAAAAAACTTAACTGGTTAAATGTTATGTTTAGTATTTTAAATACTGACAACATGACAGCTGCAATAAAATATGCTGAACCGATTAAAATTATTGAAAAAAAATGAGCTTGCCAAAACACACATCAGCATATGTAATAATTTAATTATTGTTAATAGGCCTAAATGGAACGTGATCATTTAATGACATTCCGATCTTAAACCAGCGTGCTGGTGACATAAGTCTGCTGTCTGGGTATGGATGCATTAATAAGAGAGTTTAAGTAACGTGGAAGTTATTTCCTCTAGTAACTAATTTCTTTTATTTGCAGTAATTGGTAAAGTAATTGAATTCTGAATGAAGTGACTAGTAACTATAACTAATTACTAATTTTCAGTAACTAGCAAAAATCTGGCTGTGCGTTGATACTGCAGTGGTGTCTTCGCCTGACTAAGCGGGGAGATGCTGGGTGGGGCGATGAACACAGAACGTGTGGGCGATCGTCTTTCCAAAGGATCGTCTTTCCAAAGGCTCGTCTTTGCAAAGGATCGTCTTTCCTAAGGATCGTCTTTGCAAAGGATCGTCTTTCCAAAGGATCGTCTTTCCTAAGGATCGTCTTTGCAAAGGATCGTCTTTCCAAAGGCTCGTCTTTGCAAAGGATCGTCTTTCCTAAGGATCGTCTTTCCAAAGGCTCGTCTTTCCAAAGGATCGTCTTTCCAAAGGCTCGTCTTTGCAAAGGATCGTCTTTCCTAAGGATCGTCTTTCCAAAGGATCGTCTTTGCAAAGGATCGTCTTTCCAAAGGATCGTCTTTCCTAAGGATCGTCTTTCCAAAGTATCGTCTTTCCAAAGGATCGTCTTTCCAAAGGCTCGTCTTTGCAAAGGATCGTCTTTCCAAAGGATCGTCTTTCCAAAGGATCGTCTTTCCAAAGGCTCGTCTTTCCAAAGGATCGTCTTTCCAAAGGATCGTCTTTCCAAAGGATCGTCTTTGCAAAGGCTCGTCTTTGCAAAGGATCGTCTTTCCTAAAGATCGTCTTTCCAAAGGATCGTCTTTACAAAGGCTCGTCTTTGCAAAGGATCGTCTTTGCAAAGGATCATCTTTCCAAAGGCTCGTCTTTCCTAAGGATCGTCTTTCCAAAGGATCGTCTTTGCAAAGGCTCGTCTTTCCAAAGGATCGTCTTTCCAAAAGTTCGTCTTTCCAAAGGATCGTCTTTCCAAAGGATTGTCTTTCCAAAAGATCACACTTTCTCCCCAAATGGTGCATTCAACTCATAGAAATCAGCATCACTTAACATCCAATCAGCAGCCTTCACTGAGGCCCAAGACTGTGTGCTGTAGATCTGAAAAACAGTCGTAAGTATCGACATTTGGTAAATGTTTATCTCTACTGTCAGTTCCTTTAAAAATATCCCTCTAAGGTGATGTGGAATTTTGGAATTTTCCAGGTTAGGGTTGTCAGATCTATTTTCCCTTTTAGTACTGAGCAAACGGCACAGTAAAGTCTATCCATTCGTCTTCCTCTAGTGCTCAGTCTCAGCACTGAATGGCTGTCAGTGATGCAGATCAAATTAATCAAAAACTCCACGTGCATCACCATATTCCTGATTTCACTACATTTTTATCGTAAACATCATGTCCACGTTAAGAAGGGTGCATATAGTTTCCTGAAATAATGAGGACTATGGAATCCGTACAAGAACAGGCATTTCTTTGAGGGTCTTGCGTGTGTTGTGTCAAGTTTAAACTAAAGGACCCCCCCCTCCCACACACACACACACACACGTCTATAATTAATTTTTGGGGATTCTCCATTCATTTCTATGAGGAAAACTTTGATCCCAACATGACTTCCTTAACCCCTACCCAGCCTTAACCTTAAGTAACCGAACAAAATACGAGACATTTTTGTGTTTTGATTGCATTCACAGATGTTTGTGGGGACCTGAAAAATGGTCTCTACAACATCAAAAAAACAGATTTTTATTACAGTGTGGGGGACATTTGGTCCCCATAATGTAATATAAACATAATCCACACACACACACACTTATAGTATTATATGCTGGCTCCACTAAGGAGGACCGTGGGCTGTCGTGAGGCTTCAAGGCCTCCCGCTTTCGTTCAGCCTCCCGCTTTCGTTCAGCCTTCCAGCCTTCGCTCTCGCTGGCCAGAGTCCCTTCAGCTGTACAGCTTCATTATCATGGCTCAGTCGATACTTTTAAAAGCACCAGAAAGCAGAAGATGGTTGGACAGGGGAGACTTTATGGTCTGTGACTGAAGGATAAACAGACTGTCATCTAAACCGCGATTGGGGTTTGTTTCCGATCCTGGGTTGAGTTTAAGGCAGCTTTACCTCTGCATCGCGTATCTGCATGAGCCTTCACGGTCCGCAGCACCCAGGTCCCAGATGAATCCAGTCTGGCAGAGCCAGCCATGCTGATGCCGCACTTACTGCACTCCAGGTAGTGATGTTATGGTCCTAGAGCAGCGATGAGGATAAAGCCGCCCCTAACCCTAACCCTAACCCTAACCCTTCCTGCGGGGGTTTTCTTTGGGTCGACCTGCTGGACTTAGGGCCGGTTCTAGGTTGACAAACGAAGCGGAGCAGCGAGCCCGCAAACTGAGCGTTTGGCTAGAGTGAGTCACACCCAGGAGGCGGGGCTCCCAGCTGCCCCCCCCGCCAGCGCCAAGCTTGGCGTGAAGCGAATGGGCGAGCAGAACTGGCGCGGTGCATGTCATCGCTGCGGGTCCGTGCACGCGGGGAATAGCTGGTGTGGACCCATGCCGTCACTGCACAGCTGTCCGGGACTCTCAGCTTGGAACGGAAAATCACCGCTTGCCACTGGCCAGACTAAACTCACTGCAAGTGAACCTGAAAACATATACAGCACTGCGTGAGGGACACTGACGATGTCCTCAGAAAGAGGCTCCAGGAACAAGGAGAAATTTATTTGAAGTGAATCTGGCTTCTTCATGGCTTCATATAAAAAACATGTTGAAAATTCTGATTGGACTATTTAAAAACTTTTCCTTGCTTCGAATGAAAACAGGATATCTTTAACTTTACTCAGGGAATAGACGCTACTGAACTTTTCCTTTTACGTTTTTCCATATGTATACTGAAGCTAAGAAATGAACTTTCCGCACAGCGCGATCCTGTTCAGGGGGCCCAGTCACATCCAGCTCGCTGAAGCTACTCTGCGGTGGAAACGCAGAGCACAAACTTTCCTTGCTTGGGATTTCAGGTGGAAACATCGTCCCAGCGTCTGAGGCTTGTTTATTTTATTAAACTCCTTTTATGTAAAGTAATATGGTTTATATGCTTCCTTAAATTTTGCTCATTTTTGCCAATAACATATTTGTTCTAGAAGTGACTCAGAACTTTTAACTGGGTCACTGGAAACAAATGGATACTTTTGTTAGCTGTGCCGATAAGGGTCCAATTCTGTCGAAAATAATGAATGCACTTTTTTGTTCGTACTTAGCTACCAGCACAGTGACATTTCTATTTTTCTTTTCTACGCATTTGTTTTGTCATTTATTTGATGTATTTTCCATCGCTGTAATTGATTTGTATATTTTGCTTTTCACTTCCACAATATACAAAGTTCCTTTTCATGAAAATAATGACCCAACAGTAAGAAAAGCCTTTCCTTGGAAATAGAAACCTACCTATTTTCAAGGTCCAGCCAAATCAAAGTCTAATTACCACGTTTGGTTCCAACAACAACTCCCTGTGTAGCCATTCCAGTGTTTGACCTCATCTACATGCTGCATACATTTAGTTGCAGTCACATGACTCCCTGTGTGTATTACTTATAATAATTAATAATAGATACTTTATTGATACCTGTGGAGAAATCATCTTTATGCCTCCCTCAACTTGCTCTTTGTAGAGTAAGCTGTCCATGAAGGGCAGCCACCTGTAGCAGAGCCCAGGGAGCTGGGGGTTAAGGGTCTTGCTCAAGGAGCTGCGGCTGGGTTTGAACCCATGACCTTCTGACTACAGGCACACAGAATTAGCCCACTGAGCAGCACACTGCCCCAATGACATCCAGCAGGTATACTCGATAAACTGGCCCCAGAGTGTACATATGGTTATTGGTATCTACTCATTTATTGTGCTTTTTTGAAGTAATTAAACAATTTAGTAAAAAGTCTACTTCATACATGCATGCATCCATCCATCCATCCATTTTCTGTACCTGCTTGTCCTATGCAGGGAAATGACCTTGCATAACGCCTTTAATTCTCACACTCAAGGATGTTTTACAAAACATACGATCCAACACACACAACCCCCCATATTCTCCCCAAGTTCTCGTGTGGTTTCCTCCAGATTCTCAGGTTTCCTCCCACAGTCCAAAAACATGCTGAGGTTAACTGGAGTTGCCAAATTGCCCTTAGGTGTGAATGGTCGGTGGCCCGGTCCCGGTTGTTCCCTGCCTTGCACCCATAGCCTCCTGGATAGTATCCAGACCCCCCACGACCCTGAATAGGACAAGTGGTTACAGAAGCTGGATGAATGAATGAATGAATGAATGAATGAATGAACAGACAGATATATTGAGCGTAGATTTAGGTACGGACATCAGAGACATGTTCCTCCCAATAGTGGGAGCACTGTGTATGTTTAGGGTGGTGGGGGTCCAGGGCTGATTTGGTCCCTACCAATGTTCAAACCAAACCTACATATTTGGGTGTCTCTGTGACTCTCTCAATAGCTGGCCAAGGGTGAAAGAGTTTTCCAGTTTTCCAGTGCGGCACCGTGAAGACTGTGGTCCGGGGTGCGGTACCGTGAAGGCTGCGGTCCGGGGTGCGGCACCGTGAAGGCTCTGGCCCGGGGTGCGGTACCGTGAAGGCTGCTGTCCGCGGTGTGGCACCGTGAAGGCTCTGGCCCGGGTGCGGCACCGTGAAGGCTCTGGCCCGGGTGCGGCAGGGCCATGGATACCCTTGCAGATTCAGGGAGCCCAGAATCTCAAAGAACTCCACTGCCTGAGCCACGCACATGCAATATAATATAAATAAAGATTATAAATAAAAATAAATAAAGAAACCAGCCTGCTTTCCTTTGACTCATCCATTGGTGTGAAGGGAATATGAAATTATGAAGTATAGTCGTTAAGGAGATTGCTTGCGTGTTAGTTTGTTACATGGCCTGGACCTCCATATGAAAACATGCTGCCTGAGAAATGATTCCAGCAAACACCTGGATCTACTGCAATGTCTATAGGCGAGATGAGAGCATTGGTTAGTTTTAATGACCTAAATAACACAAACTGCATGAGATCTGACGAGAGTTAGCCAGCCAACCTTGTGTGTTACATCAGGCCTGCAAGCCAGCTCTTCCTGGAGCGAAACAGGAAATTATCTGCGTTTTATGAGTAACACAATGCTTGCTGTAAATTCTTCTGTTTGATTGCATAAAAAGTAAAAAGCACATAAACGTTAATTGTTCTTGGGTTTTTCTTGAAAACATCCATTCATCCATCCATCCATCCATCCATCCATCCATCCATCCATCCATCCAACCGTCTTCCTGCTGTATATCCTCTAATGGGTCATGAGAGCATAGAGTGATTTCTGATTTTATTTTGATGTCACTTGTTTGATATGCTGATTCAACACTTTCTCTGGTGTCAGTTGCATTTTTTCCTCATCATAAATGCATCATAATAATATACAAAAGCAAAAAAACAATAGTCAAGCATAGCATTAACTTCATAATGGTTACATTCATATAAAAACATGTTGATTTGATAAAAACAGGGGTTGATTTGAGAATTCAGTCAATTCAGTCTTCAGTCAGTGTATTTGATCTTTATTATGGAATAAGCTTCATCAGGCTTAGTCAAGGGTGATTAATTAACTGGTGTCAGCACCAGAAATCAGAACCTGTTTTTAACACTGGGAAATGTTTATAGTGAAATTTATTGGTACATTTCTTACCATTTAAAGAAATGTAGGAATCTTCATCTTCTGCTGCATAGCCTCTGTTGACATGAGACGTGGCTATGGGGTCAGAGCCTTCACTGCACCACGCCATGCAGTGCGTGACTGAGCAGAGGTGACCTCCGTCCAGCTCCAACTGGACAATAAGCACCTTTGAATTATGGGCTGAGCTCCCCTTTCCACGTTTGGTAACCCTGGCTACATTTACATCCCCGTTGCTGCCATTTCACTTCCTTCTTCACAGATCCTGTGGTTTCCCAAAGCCCTTAATGCCAGTTAATTACACATTTACAGTGCTGACACATCACATTAAGTGAAACCTCACCAGCCAGCTCCAGTGACTTCAGCATTAAATTAGTTTCACTGTTCTGTTAAATATATGGCAATGGACATTATGTCATTATTCCTGTTATATTTTAGAGAGTCTTATATAAATTATTTAAATTAAAGGCTTTTTTCCCCTACAGATTTGAAACAATGGAGAGTATTGGCAAAGCAGCATGATGAATACCTAAGAAGAGGTTGTGAATCCACTTAAACAGACAATGGTCTCCATTCCCTGTCGCAGAGCAGTTTTCTGTAGGATCGCACTGATCATCTGACTAATTCCAGCTGTTCTCCCAGTACTCCGAGGCGTGTATTCCGAGGGCTCACCCACACCTCCCAGCATCATCACATGTGTCTCCTGAGGGCAGAATTCCAATCCAGCATCGTCCATGTGCATCCGTGGGGGTGACAGCTATACGAACGGGGGAGAGCTTCGCTCACATCGCGTGCGGCAGCAGCGATGTCGTAAGGCTTCGCCGTGATTTTTGCGAGCTTAAGCGAAGACAGCTGAGCCATGAGCGACTGCTTTCCTGCTTCGCTCCTGGAGTCGGACTTGTGGTTCACACCCGGGTCTCCACCTCCTCTCCGGGGCTGTTGCACTGTAAAGGGATTCTGGAAAATCTGGTGGAAGACATATAATGTGCAATCAGCGGCAAAAAAAGTTAAGAACCAGGAGTGCTGGAAACAAAATGAATCTGCACGCAGTGAAATGTCATGTGACTGTATCGCAATGATTATAATGTGAGATCAAGTGTGGGTGTGAGTGAGCAGAACTAAGAACCAATCATTGAGTTCAACAAAATCCATGTTTCTGAAGCCATCACAATCATATGCAATGGAGAAGTACATACAAAAATCATTAAGTAACATCTTTAACTTTCTAAAACCCCAAAGTCTCTTCTACAAAGATAAAAATGTTGAAATATGTTATTTGATAATCTAATCTTGGACAGGTCTGGTGCAATGGGCCATAGTCAAAATTAATGAACTTTGATTTAGGTATTTTTGTGGTACTGGTGAAGTACACTGCATCTGATATATCAAAATAAATCCAAATATGGATCCAAACTACACTTTTCTTGCGAATGTGGAAGTAAATAGATAGGATTTAAAATGACCTCAAACTTCCTGCTTGTAAATTACTGTAAATAATCCAGGCCTTTCGATTTGCATGCCTGGTGTCATCAGAGCACCTTAACACATCTGTTCCTGCCCACGTACATAAAAGTGAACATACTTCAGGATGAATGGGGAACTTGGCTGGTCTTCATGAGGACAGCAAGATGTAAACTTGTCACAAAACTGTGAGACCTTCCCATCAAAACGTGACCTAGTGTCTCCCTGGCGAGACAAACAAGGTCTGAGTAATAATAGCAACAACGCAGAAGCAACTACAACATTTTATATTTTTTAAAATCACAAAATCCTTCATAAAAGAAGAGGATCTTTCTTGCCGTGACATTCGTGTAAGTAACCGATTAATGCTTAGGCTTCCTTAGCGTGCTTTAGTTACACCATCTGACATCTTCATGTTGTAGTTTTTCCACAAAACACAGGGGCTATTTTTCTATTAAGACTGACATTGTAGGCTGAACAGTCGCTATAAGGGCTTTATTGTGTTTTATTGATGCTTATCCCTATAGCCAGGTGCTGTTTTTATGCATTTCAGGATTTTTAGGATGTGAGAAATGTGAACCATGTCTTTTTTTGGCCCAGTTTACCTTGAATTGCCATACCTAATACTTTGCTATATGGGTGCAGGCCAGAAGGAGAGAGCAGCCGAACGGAAACAGTAAATTGTTCCACAGGATGATCATCTGAGTGCTGTATGCGAGCTGTACGCCCAATCAGAAGAAAATGACAGAGAGTCTGTCTGGAACTGAACTGTAAGCAGCCACTAACACAAATGTTTATATGTTTAAAATTCCTTTATATTTGTAAAAACTTAACAAACCAGGTTAACTGAGAGCAAAATAACATTTGTCTCCATTTTAGATTTTTTTTTTTACTACTAGTCCTGTAGCTGGTATTTTCACTACAGTATTATTTTCTTGGACGCACGTACAGTGCCCTCTGATCAAAAACAAAACTGAGATAGAGCCAATGTAGAATGACCGGTGAAACGGCATATTTCATTTACACACTTAGTGAATGTAACCATTTTTCTTTCCCCTTTTGCTCTAGGGAAGTCGCGTGCAGACTCACTGAATTCTGGGTAAGGAGTTCCAGCCTGGGATCCGTAGGCAAGACACATGGTACAGATTAAATAAGGACGGAATAATGGAAGTAAATTTGGATATTATGACACATGTTCCTGTTAGTTCATACGTTCTGAGCCATTGCCACGTCTGTTGTGTTGTTTTGTTGTTGTTGTTTTGTGCTTGTTGTAACGAAGATTAAGTGTTATTCAATATATTCCACATGAACATCGAATGTGATTCACATTGAAGAGTATTTTCATGCCTCATCAGTACTTAATAATTGTATTATACAGCATGTAATTTTGTGGAAAATATCAGTGTTGTGCCTTTCAAAAATTATTAGAACCACTGTAAAATTCAAGTCCATCATCACTAACACATTACTATTGTAAAACCATGACGCTGCCTGCTTTAAAAGCATTTGTGAAAATCTCCAACAATACTACAAGAACACTCCAACAATACTACAGCAATACCATCTGGCGATTTGTTAGCTTTTCTCTATGAATTTTATCAATTGTGCGAATTGTATGTGGTTATGCACTGTATGGTTTAATCTGAGCACTGCTAATTTTTGATGGGAATAGGTTATTTGCTAAAAAGGGCCATTTTAGAAGTATCAATAAACACCTTGCTTGTATCTTATTTTAAAGTAAAAAAAGAATTCAGTACTAAATCTTATCAAACTATGATGCAGAGGTGGAGATTTCAGGTCCAGAGAGCAGAATTCCAGACCAAAATTTTGTTTCAACCAACCAGTTGAGTATAAAGAGTCACAGTCAGAGAGTACTCAACTGGTTGGTCGGAACAAAATCTTGGTCTGGATTTCTACTCTCTGGACCTGAAATGTCCTCCTCTGCTAAGATGAATCAAAACTGAAAGAGAATGAGGCTTGACTGCCAGATCTGACTCTCTGCTATTGCATTTAATGATGTTTCGTCTGCTTTGTAAATGATGAAGCCGATTTCACGGTTAATGTATTCCATACGTCCGTATCAGAACAGGAGTATAGCTGAGGGTCTGAGACGCCTTCGCCTGCCGTAGCTGTTTGGGAACTGACTCTCTTATCTGCTTTGTCTCATTCTGATTTCTGTTTAATATCCAACGTCAACATTTGCAGGAAACGGTTGCTGGGGAACCTTGCATGCACCAATCTGGCAGTTATACATTTGTGCCAGCATCAAGAAGGAAATGTGTAGTGACAAATGTTCAGTTTAGAAGTGGTTGTTGCTTAGATACCTGCAAAGGGTCAGTATACTTGCATGGTCCAGGAGGAAATTACACATATGTTTTTTCAAGCATATCTGAAGTAAATCGTAAAAACAGGGAATTATGTGTTCTTGAAAAACCTCTCTTATTATACCAAATGGGTGCACTTGGGGCTTCGGATGGTGCTGTGGACATTTGTTGCTTCACTGGATGGACATAGTGGTTTACAGAGTCCAAGATAATGGGAATTCTCCACATACCCACATGGTAAACACAAAATCACATTACATTTCTATGTTTTGATAAGCAAAATGCGTTGTTGTATATATAAAATGCATTTGTGTGCTTTTTTTTCATGTGATTTTTTTTTTTTTTTAATCTGTACCACAATAAGCACTATAAGCTTTTTTACGCCTTCGCTTGCTTGTAAAACACGTCGGCGCGGCCTCTTTGCCTACACAGCCTCTTTGCCTCTTTGCTGGCATGGTCTCTTTGCCTCTTTGCCTACACAGTCTCATTGCCTTTTTGCCTACACAGCCTCTTTGCCTCTTTGCCTACACAGCTTCTTTGCCTCTTTGCACAGCCTCTTTGCCTCTTTGCCTACACAGCCTCTTTACCTCTTTGCACAGCCTCTTTGCCTCTTTGCC